>JAXIVJ010003510.1:0-93282 GCA_036785665.1 Chirona hameri
ATATATATATAGCCGAGGGCTGGTGACATTGGTGATGCCGGTACTGTGGACGCCGGGGTTGAGGAGCCGCCCGGGGAGCTTGCCGAGCCGGCCGCTGGTCTGGTACGTCGGTTGCTGACCGGCCCCGCCGAGACCGCCACGTGGTCTCGCCACCACGTGGTCCACTCACCACGTGGACCGCGTGACGGGCCTGCACCTGACGCTGCCTGAGGCACGCACCAGGCCGCTGACAGCAATGGCCACGGCTGCCAGGGCCGGCGGCGCCGGCAGTTCGCCTGTGTTCGTACCTGAGTTGCCGCCCGACTGCTGGAAAGGGCCCTGGACAGACCCCAGGCAAAAGCCAGAGACCCAGACCGAGAAGCTAGTGGACGACCCCAGGGGGCGGAATCCTCCCCCTGTTACAAATAGGGTTAAAAAAATAATTACAAAATGCGCGGGGTCGTGATCATATCTCACCGATCGTGGAGTCGCTAGGCTGGCGGGGTATACGCGACCTCGTTGCGCGCCGCGACTGTATCGGCGTCTACAGAGCCTTAAACGATCCCCGCGCCCCGGCAGCGGTCCGATCGCTATTCATCCCTCGCACCGCTGTGAGTGAGCGCCTCACGCGGGCCGCGGTGGCTGGTGCTCTAGAACTGCCCGCTTTCCGGCTATCCATGTCGCGCAGGGCTTTTTCCTATAGGGCGGCCTCGTCTTGGAACCACCTGACGCCGGCCGTTATGGCCTCCCGGAGCCTCGCCGTGCTAAAATCCCAACTCGAAAATTGTGACGACGGTGTGTGAAAGCTTGAATTCGTTCGTTTTATTAACATAGTTACCACGATTTCTTGTGTGTGTGCGATGCGTGTTTTAAATTGTCTGTCGTGTTTTTCGTTTGTATCGCCCAACTTGTATCCTTTTCACTCGAATCGAACATTAAGCCATTTATATGGAATGATTCGCAAATACATGAACAGGGTTAAGTCAATAAATAATAATAAGATACACGACATTTTTTATTTAGAAATACATGGATTTTAATTCAATCCGTTATTTGTGTTGCATATCAATTCAGGGTGCCTTCGGGCCCCTCAATGCTAGGTTTAAAAAGAGTTAACACACACAATTACAGTTGAGGTGTGGCCGAAGTATCCTAGCTAAAATCATATATGCCGCTGAATCAGTTATTCCAGAATAAGCACCACCAATATTATTCAACCACTTCATTGGTAATTGGCGCTGAATACGTCTATTCTAATTCATGAAAACGGTTTCATAAGGCGCAATTTTAAAAGAAAATGCTGCATATTTTTCCCTTTTTGTAGTGATAGCGATAATATGGATATTTCTAGTTTTGTTTTTAAATATTAATCTACCCTAATCTACCCAGCAAGGATATTAACCATCATGGAAAATAATGAGCACGTAACATAACCTAGTATCTGTTGCTGATTCAATTGGGTGTATATTCAAAACTTTTCAGTGACCATTTCAACCTTAAATTGCTTGCTTGGGACGACTTATATTCCCAGCGTCCCATGTTTCTCTGGGACAAACTACATAACAATTATGTTGCATTAAATTGCTCATGATCTCCTTTCTCGAATCCTCCAAAAGGGAGTACGTCCTGAGCGCTGCATGCTTTACAAAACCAAAATGTATTTGCTGGTCCTATCCAATGGTGAAAAACCGATCTCAATCGGACAGTGGTTGCAAAGTTTGTTGCAAGGAGTTTCCGAAAAGAGTCTGTATGGCCGGGTCGGGCCGGTTCGGCCGGTTGAAATGTAAATTTGTCTAGTAACATAGTATATATATAGTATAGTCTAGCCTATGGTATGGTCTAGCATATATGGCCTTGTCTAGTAAGTTGACGAGAAGCCTCAAGCGCTTCGCACCCGCTCGGTATTTAATTTATACGCTGAAGCATGCAGCGCTCAGGGCGTACTCCCTTTTCGCGGATTCGGTAAGGAGATCATGAACAATTTAATAAAAAGTATTATGTTATGTTGGTATGCATGGAGGCCTGGCAATTTGTATGGAGGACTAAATGGACTGTTACTACCACGTGTGATCCCGTACCGTTTCATATTTCAAACCTGTTTTAGCTTTACCAGAGCACGCCAGCTCAGTCATCGCCAAAATAATCATTTTGCTGGTATTGGCGATGACTGAGCGGGCGTGCTCTGGTAAAGCTAAAACAGGTTTGAAATATGAAACGGTACGGGATCACACGTGGTAGTAACAGTCCATTTAGTCCTCCATACAAATTGCCAGGCCTCCATGCATACCAACATAACATAAAAAATACTTTTTATTAAATTGTTCATGATCTCCTTACCGAATCCGCGAAAAGGGAGTACGCCCTGAGCGCTGCATGCTTCAGCATATAAATTAAATACCGAGCGGGTGCGAAGCGCTTGAGGATTTTCGTCAACTTACTAGACAAGGCCATATATGCTACACCATACCATAGGCTAGACTATACTATATATACTATGTTACTAGACAAATTTACATTTCAACCGGCCGAACCGGCCCGACCCGGCCATACAAACTCTTTTCGGAAACTCCTTGCAACAAACTTTGCAACCACTGTCCGATTGAGATCGGTTTTTCACCATTGGATAGGACCAGCAAATACATTTTGGTTTTGGTATGGTGCGTTCTAATAGGGGTGGTACCACCGCGCGTGGCACACGCAAACGGTAAAATGAACAAAAATAATTATTGATCAACTATGGCATTATTATTCTAAGCATTAATGTATACGCTGAAGCATGCAGCGCTCAGGACGTACTCCCTTTTGGCGGATTCGAAAAAGGAGATCATGAACAATTGAATAGGTCAGTAAAACGCCTTTACCACACCGCGCCCGCTCGGTTCTCGCCCAAAAAGGCGTTTTTTTCAATTTGTATTTATCAATCATCTGCAGCACACAGACATACACACACCTACACACACCTACACATACCTACACACACCTACACGCACCTACAATCACCTTCCAACGACTAGCATCAACACATTTAGTTTTCCGTCCTATACTTCCCTCTGGTCTCTCCCTCATCCACCATCTCACAACAGGTCCGAGCATACAAGCGCATCACTCCTACCGCACACCAGCATTGCGAGAATGCTCGAAATAGACTGTCATACACAGGGAGAGATATAATCATGTCTCCCTCATTTACTTCATCGCACATTCGCTAGCGCCTTATCTATGCCTCCCCATATTTCATCGAACTTTATTATTTCACAACGACTCTGTGCCATGCATTTCTCATTCATAATGTCAATCTTAAACTTGACCGTGAACAATTTTACACTAAGTTTATATGTTTTGATATCATGCTTTTTCCTA
Source organism: Chirona hameri (assembly GCA_036785665.1). Classification (NCBI taxonomy): domain Eukaryota; kingdom Metazoa; phylum Arthropoda; class Thecostraca; order Balanomorpha; family Balanidae; genus Chirona; species Chirona hameri. Next base: position 3,340 of record JAXIVJ010003510.1, read on the forward strand.
CAGATGAAGCTACCTGATTCATGACCATGTTATCAGATACACCAAAAATTATTGTCCTCGAGTTAAATGCTACCATGCTAGTTACTATGTCTAGGTTATTAATGAAACTTGCAATATTTTTCCAAAAACAATTTACTTCTTTGCAATATCAAAACTTATGTTATATGGTATCAATGTGTGCTGTGCACCTGCAACACACTGGTGAATCCTTGATGCCCATTATATGCAACATTTTGTTGGTAGCGACAATTTGTGTAATTATTTTATAACTTAAAATATGATAGTAAACTGACGAATTTGTGTAAATTGCCAGATATATATCTGCCCAGTTTACTTCCCCATATTTTACTTCCCATCCCTGCTCCCACGAATTTCTTATTTTTTTAGTGTGTTTTTGTGATATAATATTATACAAATATTTGGCTCCTTTTTCTTTACTTAATACGAACTCCACTTGTGGATGAATAATAGGGTATTCAGCTCGCACTTTCCATGGTATAGATTTCCATTCACGCGATAAGCTCCTAATCAATCCAATGTAATCTAAGTACGATCCACCTAGCTGATACATTTGTTTTACCTGCTGAAATGATAAAATATGTCCCAAATCGTCCACAATGTCACTAAGATAGTATAGACCTCTTTTCCGCCAGGCCTTAATACAAGTTGTTTTGTGTTTTGTTACATCAGAGTACCACAAACCGCATCTGTTCATATTCTCAGCGTCAATCTTTATTCCACTACTTACATTGGCGAAGGCTCTTAAGACTTCGGCCCAAAAAGGTTGAATATTTGTTTGGCCAATTTCGCAAGTGAATCGCTATTCATCTCCCATAAATATGTACCTTCAGATACAGTTTCTTGAAACAGTGAGGTCCAACTATGTTTTGATGGTATTTCCCTTCGTACCCATGTCGCTTTAAGAGCTTCGACATACGTCTCAACTTCTATCATTGCAAGACCTCCCTCGGTATATGGTTTACAGATACTCAATCGCTTTAACCGATCCACTTTTCCGCCCCATATAAAGCGAAACATAATGGTTTGCCATCTTTTCATAAAATCCTTAGGTGGTTTTGGGAGAGAGACCAGTATATGAGTAAGTTTTGGCAAAAGAAGTGCTTTAACTAAGGCTATCTTTCACCTCACAGTTATATGTCTCCTTTTCCAACTATTCATTATTGACTGTATGAGTCTCAATTTACTTTCGAAATTTTCTTCGTGGGCGTCCTTCTCATCATTTGTAAACACAACTCCCAAAACTTTCAGCTGTTTAGTCCATTTAAAAGTTTCCATCCATCACTTCACATTCCTGCTCACTTGCACCCACCCAAAAAGCTTGTGTTTGTGAAATATTTGGCTTAAGGCCAGAGTATTTTGCAAAAATCCCTAAGTCGTGAAAAAGCGCCCTGCACGAGTTTACACTTCCATCCAAAAAGCACAGCACATCATCGGCATAGGCAGATATTTTGTACTCCATATTACCAATCTTAACACCTTTGATATTAGCATTGTTTCGTATCATTTCCAGTGCACATCCTATAACAATCAAAAAGATGTACGGACTTAACGGATCACCCTGACGGCAGGATCGTTCTAGCATTATCTTTTCCGAAATATGACCGTTATGCACTAATCGCGAGTATGACCCGATGTAGAGCATATTGAACCACTTCTGTGTTGATTCAGGACAATTTCGTCTTTGCATCACCGTCCTCGCAAACTCCCAATCAACGGCATTAAAGGCGTCCTCAATATCCAAGCTCACAAAAAGAGCACTCCTTTTTTTCTTTTTTCAACTCCTGCATCAAATCGTATGTTAGACGAGTATTGTCACCAATAAATCGACCCTTCATAAAGCCTGTGTGATCCTTGTCAACTATTGATGGTAACAGATTCCTGATTCTATTTGCTATCGCCGCAGCAATGATTTTGTAACTTACATTTAGCAGAGTTATTGGCCTATATGATTTAATTTCTGATCGCGGTCTATTCGATTTCGGCACAAGCGTGAGAATCCCTTCGCGTAGCGTCAAGAGGAGAACTCCAGTGTCGACACATTCATTTACCATTTTAAAGAAAAACATTTTTAAATCACCCCAAAAATGGTGGTAAAATTCTACAGGAAATCCGTCTGAACCAGGACTTTTGTTTTGTTTCATTGCTTTCAACGCTGCCTCAAGCTCTGCTAGGTCCAGTGGCAACTTAAGAGAAGCTTTCTCCTTGTTACTGATTTGCTTTATATGGGCACTACTCATGAACTGCTCCGTCCACTGCTCCTTCGGACGTTCTCTAAACATTGCCGTAAAATATTCTACAAGCCTATGTATAATCTTACTTTGACTCGTTATAAACCCACCTACTCCATCTTCAAGAGACGCAATAAGTTTGGCCGAGAATGCCCGTCTTTCCAGGCTAAGAAAGTATGCAGTTGACCTTTCCCCTTGTTCATGCCATTTTGCTCTAGAGCGTGTGATAATACCTTCTAGTGTAACTTTCCTGATTTGTTCAAGCTTCTCTTTTGCTATCTCTAAATTAGTGATCCTCTCCTGATTTGGTCTACATTGTACTATTTCCTCGAGTTCCTCGATCTTTTTTATAATATCATGTTCTTCTAATTTCTTACGACGGCTTCTATGAATCGCAAATGACACTGTAGCAGTTCTCATATTCAATATAATTGTTTCCCAAAAAGAAGACCAACTTATATTTACTTCAACCTCGTGAGGATCCTGCCGAACAAATTCTTCTGCATATACAGGTAAAGCATGTATCAGAAGAGTGTTCATAATGGTCTTTCTAACTGTATCAGAATAATCTTCACACTGCAAAAGCGAATTATTCATTTTAAAGAAACCCTTTCCCCTCGCATGCTTCTGTATATATATTTTCAAAGTCACCATAGAATGGTCTGTGCGGTAGCCAGATATAATGTTTTCCTCAGAAACATACGGAATAAGTCCTCGAGAAATAATGAAATAATCTAATCGCGCTTGCTTGATAGCGGAACCCGTATTCCTCCAAGTGTATTTCCTCTCATCGCCATTCCTTTCTCTGAATATGTCTACCCAACCGTTTGCATCCATTAAGCTTAATAACACGTCTCTGGCTCTTGTGTTATTTTCCCGTACATAACTTGCGGTATCCAAAACGCCATTCAAAGCAAAGTTGAAATCTCCTCCTATGATCAATGGTGTGCTTTCATCTCCTACCTCCTCGCACATCTTCCCTAACTCCTCATAAAATGTTGTACTTTCCTCATTTGGACCGTATACATTAGCAAGAATTAATGTTTGTGTATCATTTATAATTACCTTAGCTATAATATAGTTTCCACCCACATCTATCATGGAATTACAGACCTTAATTTTAACTCCCTTGGTAAGTATCGCCACTCCTCTCGCATTGCTCCTATAGGACGCAATAAAGATATCTGTGCCCCAAGCGTTTCGGAATGCGTTCTCTTTTCCTCGCTCACAATGTATGTCCTGCAGCATATATATGTGAAAAGCACCTTTCCTCAAGTAATTGAAAACATCACGTCTTGTACGATAATTACCTAGACCTCGACAATTTAAAGTGCACATATTAATTTTGCTCATTGCTTATCGACTGTTTTAGAAGCTATGAATGAGAAATGCGCGTCACCTGTCAGACAAAATAATTACACTCAGACATACCATATCACAAGCCATAATAATCAGATAACTTATAGTGACAAAACAATAATGACCAACATCCAATGAAAAAGCAACCATTTTTTACCCCCGACAGCAGCAAATCTCGATACGCCCGCTAAGGCTAAGCTCTGGCAAACACGAGATACATTATATATAATATAGTGCATGTTCTGGCTACAACACACATACACAGTTCTCTTCTCTCTCACATGACACCTAAACATGCTGCCAGGCGCAATCTGTCCCTTTGAACCGTCCGATATCCCCTGCGAATATGTCCCCTCGGTTTCACAACTAAGCTGCTTTAGTCGCCTTTATTATGCTTTCCGTACCCCGTCACGAACCTGCGTATGTCCCCGCCATAACGACTACGGACCCCAGTCGCATGCGTCGCAGCCGATCCAAGGAGGTTCTCCGTCCGAGCGACGGGCGGCACAGCGTCAGTGACCGCCCGGCTGCTGCTGCCGCTCCCTCTCGAGCCGTCGCCGCCACCGCCGATGAAGCTGCCGCTCCCTCCCGGTGCCGGCCGCCACGGGTCTGTCCTCTTGGAGACAGAACCGGTTGAGAGCTCCGAAGCTGGTACCCCGTGAACTGCCGGACCAGCGCCGTCGTCGCCAACGCCGATGAAGCCGCTACCACCGCCCGATGCCGGCGGCCACGGGTCTGTGCTTTCGGAGACGGAGCCGGTTGGGCGACCCGAAGCTGGCGCCCCGAGGACTGCCGGTCCAGAGCCGTCGCCGCCCTCACCCGGCGCCGGCCGCCACGGGTTCGTCCTTTCGGAGACGGAGCCGGTTGGGCGCCCCGTAGCTGGTGCCCCGTGGACCGTCGGGACCGGCCCGGGCTGAGGATAGTCTCCAGCAGCCCTGGTCTGGTCTGCGGGCCGCTGTTGCATCCACTCAGCACTCTCCCCGTCTCCGCTTGGAGTGCCGAGATGTGGCGGACGGGGCCGTTCCATCGATCTCGGTGAGAAGCCCGCAGGAGCCGGAACCGCTGCGCCATCCATCCCATGTACACCTTCTTGAGACCTTATAGATGGCGCGTCGGGCTGTTGCACTGGTGCTTCCGTCTGTTGGCACGCAGCCCGCTCAGCCAGGTGCCGCATCAACCGCTCCATGGCAGCAGCTGAGCGCACAGGGTGCGGTCGGTCTCGCTGGCCGACGACCACGAACACTGTTCCCTCCTTGGTGAACACCGTGTTGATCTGATTGCCGCGTTTCAGCTGCATAACGTCATCAAATATGCGTAGTCTGGAAGGCGTGAGGCGCTCTCGGATGTAGAGACCACTGCCCCGGAGTCTGGTCTTGTTTCGGACCATGAAGTAACGATCCGACCCAGCTGCCACGGTGTTGAAGCGGACTTGGATCTGCCTTTCCTTGCACTGCACTTCTCCAACTTGGTTCAGGTCCATCTCATACTCCATAAGTCTGCGTACCACATCGTGCAGCAGATGAGCAGTATCCTCGCCTCTGCGCGAGCTTAATGCACGTGCGATTGCTGGCCCGCTGAAGATTAACCAGCTTTGGAGCTCCTTCTGTTGCATTTGGTCCAGCTGCTCTTCGACCTCTGCCATGCGCTTGGCACAGTGGAATAAATCCTTTTCCGTCTGCTGAACTATCTGCTCTACAGCCCTTAGGCGCTTTGCAAGGGTTTCGTTTGTGGTGAGGGCAAAACTCAGCGAGTTCTCCAGAGCATTCACTCTCTCGTCGTTATAACGCCGCATTTCTTCGGCCAAGGATTTACTATTGCGCGCGTTCTCCGTGCGGATGAATTCTTTCAAATCCGAGATAACGGCATCATCACCTTGGCTGCAGCTTCCTTCGGCATCTCCCCCTTCGACGCTTTCCTGTTCGGCGGTACGCGGATTCTTCCCACTATCCTTCAGCAAAGGGCTGTTGGTTTTCCTCTTTTGCCTTCCCATCTTGACATGAACTTTGAGTTTTATTGACCACGGATAGATGTCGCTACCGTCGCCAACAGCTGGCGTGACCCTGGGCCTGGCGTTTTCCTTACGAGACAAACATGGCGCACTCAGCGAAAAAAAAAGTATTTCTTTGACACACCAGTCCATAAATGCTCGGACAAACTCACTTGCCAAACTTGCTGGGTCGTCACTGAATTGCCACGTCACCTTTTCCTCAGATATGTGAGCTATTTCCGTCATAAACACCATCAACAACACAGAGCTCCAAACCACCACCGGCCATGACGCAGTCAGCTGGCCAACCCTTTTACCCCCAAAAGGCGTTTTACTGGTGTTTATATTAATATAGTTTTTTATCCTAAATTATTTTGCTCATTTCGGCGTTTGCGTGTGCCAACTGCCACGCGCTGTGGTACCACCCCTATCAGAACGCACTATAGGGGGGTAATTGCCCATTTTGCCCAACCGTAGATCCGCCACTAGTGGCAGTTGGCACACGCAAACGTCGAAATGAACAAAAACTCATTTTTGATCAAAAATGGCTTTATTAATCTAAGCATTATTTTATACGACCAGTAAAACGACTTTTGGGGCGATGACCGAGCGGGCGCGCTCTGGTAAAGCTAAAACAGGTTCGAAATATGAAACGGTACGGCAGCACACATGGTAGTAACACATAGTATTTTTAGTCCTTTTAGTCCTCAATACAAATTGCCAGGCCTCCATGCATGCCAACATTTGTTTTTTGTTCATGATCTCCTCTTTTGAATCCGCCAAAAGGGAGTACGTCCTGAGCGCTGCATGCTTCACCGAATCAAAAAATAATGTTTAGATTAATAATGCCATTTTTGATCAATAATTATTTTTGTTCATTTCGAAGTTTCTGTGTGCCAAGTGCTTTGGTTTCAATCTTATCAGAACGCACTATACCCAAATAGAAATTGATTTGATGGTCCTATCCATTGGTGAAATCCTGATCTCAATCGGGTCAGTGGTTGCAAAGTTATTAGCTTCCGAAAAGCGTATGTACGGCCGGTTCGGGCCGGGTCGGGCCGGTTCGGGCCGGTTCGGGCCGGTTCGGGCCGGTTCGGACCGATTCGGGCCGGGTCAAATGTAATTTGTCTAGTAAGTTGACGAGAAACCTCACGGGTGATTCGCGCTCGCTCGGTAATAAAGCATGCAGCGCTCAGGACGTACTCCCTTTTGGAGGATTCGAGAAAGGAGATCATGAGCAATTTAATGCAACTTCATTGTTATGTAGTTTGTCCCAGAGAAACATGGGACGCTGGGAATATAAGTCGTCCCAAGCAAGCAATTTAAGGTTGAAATGGTCACTGAAAACTTTTGAATATACACCCAATTGAATCAGCAACAGATACTAGGTTATGACGTGCACATTATTTTCTATGATGGTTAATATCCTTGCTGGGTAGATTAAAGTAGATTGATATTTAAAAACAAAACTAAAAATATCCACATTATCGCTATCACTACAAAAAGGGAAAAATATGCAGCATTTTCTTTTAAAATTGCGCCTTATGAAACCGTTTTCATGAATTAGAATAGACGTATTCAGCGCCAATTACCATTGAAGTGGTTGAATAATATTAGTGGTGCTTATTCTGGAATAACTGATTCAGCGGCATATATGATTTTAGCTAGGATACTTCGGCTACACCTCAACTGTAATTGTGTGTGTTAACTCTTTTTAAAGCTAGCATTGAGTTGCCCGAAGGCACCCTGAATTGATATGCAACAAAATAACGGATTGAATTAAAATGCATTTATTTCTAAATACAATTTTCGTGAATCTTATTACTATGTATTGACTTAACCCTATTTGTAACGGGGGGCGGATTCCGCCCCCCCCCCCCCCCCCCCCCTTATGTTTTTCGCAGATATCTCCATAACGGCTGGAAGCAGGCCCATTAAATTTTAGGACTTTTCTCAAATATATTTTCACATATGGAGTCAAAATTTTGAGTTCTTAACCTGAACAGAGGCGGTTCCAGAGCACGGTTTTGGGAGGGTTCGGAGTCGACATTTAGCGAAAATACGGAAAGGCGATCTTCAGAGTTGCTTCCTAACTACCTCAAGAATGAAGGAGTTACATCGGTTTACGGTGATTGCAACAAGTGCAAATTAGTTGGTGTTAATGAAATATCATAACAATTGCATGGCAGAGGCGGTTTTAGGGGCTTGAAAAAGAGGGGAGTTCCAGGAAGTATTCAATGCTTGCCGGGAAACCAATGAAGCGATGTAAGAAGCAGTTATAGCTATCAAGATGTAAAAGATAGCTTCTCCTTCCATTGTTTGCATAATTCATTACATATAGAGTTACAGGGGCGTGTTCAGGCACATGAAAAGGGGGGTGACGGGCCTGGTGATGACGATATGCCAGCGATTACGGTGCAATAGAAGGTTAGCTTATAATGATATATGCACATATGAGGCCAGCAGAGGGAACAAATTCTTTTTTTGCAGAGGCCCGCTCAGGAATAGAAGAAAGAGGGTCATATTACTGGAAGGAAACTAAGATGCATGGGCCTACAATGACATAACATACTGCAGTTTTCGGATGAAACTCGCACCACAGGGTACTGTACGAACGATTATAAGATAATAGGCGAGTTCAGTCAGGGTAAAAAGGAGGGTAAGCAATGCGAATTGAAGTTGTAAGTGGAATAGTCACTGTTGACTAGTTAGTATCATAATAGAGGATAATATATTTATAAAAAGGTATTGCGCCTCCCCAGTTTGGATCCTGGACACCTCTATGATGAAGTACAACATGCAAAAAGGAACTATCTACGATCAGTAACGTATTTATAGTGCTGGGTAGCAACTTGCCTGCGGTTAATATTTGTCCTAGTTGACCTTCCTTTTTCACTAACCTGGCACCGCCTAAGGCAAAAATATGAATTATTACTGGTTTGTCTAATGTCCCAATACATACCATTTAATGTATTATAAAAAAATTAAAATATTATGCATTTACTTCACCCCATATTGAGTTACCTGCACATGCCTATGATTTTCGAATTTTCAAAAGTCACCACCATATGTCAATTCCCAATTTAATTTCTATCGATTCCCATTCGTTGTGTTCAAATCGGTTGATAAACATGACGGCTGTGTTGAATCACAAATACCACTAAGATTTGTAGTTTTAGCTAACCCTCTATAAAAAAGCTGGGTGGGCAGACCCCCCAGCCCCTCTATCAAAAATGTCGATTTTTCCCCATTTTTTAGGAATGTAGATCGTGTTGAGGGAAACCAAACGCCGTTTCATTTTTGAAAATCGGAAGGGTAGATCTCGAGATCTCCGGGAAGGGGAGGGGAATCTGCCCACCCCCTGTTACAAATAGGGGTAGCCAGGAGCCTGTTACAAATAGGGTTAAATAATTGCAATTTTATGATGTTATGATATTGATATGATATGATGTTATGATATGATGATATGATGTTATGATATGATGATATGATGTTATGATATGATGATATGATGTTATGATATGATGATATGATGTTATGATATGATGATATGATGTTATGATATGACGATATGATGTTATGATATGATGATATGATGTTATGATATGATGATATGATGTTATGATATGATGATATGATGTTATGATATGATGAATGATAGGGGTTATACATAATTTAGATGAAAAATAAGACGTAAATAAAATATATTGTGAATGAAATAAATAACGTATGAAATACACCGTATATCGTATATCGTATCGTATCATATCGTATCGTATCGTATCGTATCGTATCGTATCGTATCGTATCGTATCGTATCGTATCGTATTGTATCGTATCGTATCGTATCGTATCGTATCGTATCGTATCGTATCGTATCGTATCGTATAACATACATCACGACTAAAAAAGACTGTAATCTTTGCAAGATCATTCGACGAAACTTCGGGAAGGGTTCTAGTGGTCATATATATCAAGATCATAGAGAAGACCATACGGTCGGTCTCTCATATTAACCCATTTGTGACACAGCATATATAAGGAGGGGTATGTTTTTTTGTTTGGTAACGATTGCAACGATTGTAGCGATTGCAATTTCAAAATAGCTTTAAAAATAATTATTCCTATATTTATTTTAGAATGTGTTTTACCAGCTCCCAGAAGCAGAATGCTCCGGAATCGATAGTTTCCAAGCAAGAGTGAATAGTTACTTCCGAGCAAATGGATATGTTCCCAATGGGAACATTGGTCACAAATGGGTCAAACTTCTTCCCACTTAGCTGTTCAAATATTTTAATAGCATATTTATAGTTATGAGCATACGTATCCTAATGCCCACAATATTAACGCGCGGCACAGAGCAGCACATCAGCATTGAAATACAACGGCCCGTTCATTTACTGGCTTAACTAGCCTTGCCGTTAATTCAACTATTTTCTAGTGACAATATTAACGTCCCTCTCAGCAGTTAAACCTGACACCGCCCCCGATAGACGCCAGGCTCCGCTTTGTCTGATGTGGTAAACGTTATCTCCTTCTCCCCTGCAACCTGGCACTGTCTTTGCCGTAGAACGTTACCCTCTTTACTCTAGGGCCTGGAGCCGCCCTTGTCGGTGTACATTACCCCTCCGCTGCGACCTGGAGACGCTCCTGTCAGAGGTCCCGTGCCGCTGTGCCTGCGGCGAAGGACGCTGACCCGGGCGGGGTGGCCGGCGGAGCGGGGCAGAGTGCCGGCGGTGGAGCGGGGCGGCGGTGGTGTGTCGGTCTGATTCTGGGGAGGAGCTGCTGGGATTCTACCGACTACCATGGCGGAGACCGCTGATACCGTTGCTAGTAACTGGAATATTGTTGGTAAGTTTATTGACCCTTAGATTTCAAAATCTCGTTATTAGACATAATCCTTTGCGAGTCTGCACTGTGATATTAGTGACTTTATCTTTTAATCAGTTTTCTCGCGCAAAGATTCGGGAGAATTCCGTATCCTTTTCGAATATTCTCTTAATCAGCCAAAAGTGGATACAGAGAACAGCCTTTAGTTTGGTATTTGCGTTCTACAACGCCGCGATTCTGCACGGGAGAATACTTCGCTTAATTGAAGGCTTCCTTCAAGGTACAGTCATTATGTGGCCACAACTTACTCGATTAAGCTAAAAAATAGGTATATTTTACAAATTTGCAATTGTAGTAAAGTAACAATTGTAGTAAAGGGAAAAGTGAACTCTTGTCTTGTCTTATATGGAAGGGAAAATTTCACCTAAATTTGTAATGCAAATTTTTCAAATCAGTTCAAATCAAACATTTAACAATTTTTTTTTTCTCATTAGTTTCACTTTGTATTATTTTGTGCATTGATGAATTGTATTTTTGTATTGTTTTAATGTGTTTTGTGTAGATATCCCTTAATAGCCGTTTTCACGAAGGGTTTTGGTTTTGGGTTTGGGGCGATTGGGGCGTTTGAGGTAAATCGGTCTATAGCTCGTAAGAACACGGCTTTTCCCGGTGATTTTTGGTACCAATCGCAATTTTATGAATTAATGTATAAGTATTTGCTCTTACAATTCAATATTTCCCGTCAGTTTGCTTTGAATATTCAAATTCTTGAGCAAATCTGGCAATTTTGGGTTGAGTTAGTTCCTTCTACAAAATATACCGAAAACTCTCCAAAAGAGGCTAACAAGTATACTAGATAATCAGCTTTGATTAAATAAAATACGCAATTGACACTTGGGGCAAAATTGTAGATATTAATGACAAAGAAATATATGACAAATGTAATCAAATGTCAAAAGCATAGACAATCCTTAATTCATCGTCGCTCCGTCCCGCTGAGATCGTCTAATTTAGAGCGGTAACTTCGTTGGTTTCTGAAAACCGGAACAATCCTTGCTCATTTATGTAGGCAACGAATCACACAATGTTCTTGATTTGATCAATTGATTAATTGATTAATCTCATAAAAAGCTGAAAGAACCTCAGAAAAAGCACTTATAAACCCATGAAACATGCGGGCTTTCTGCAGCCACTGGTACTGAAAACTCGAAAATGGCTGCTCTAAATCGGACGGCATGGCTGGGCGCAGACCACGGCTCTGCACATGCGCAACGTGACGTCAGGCGACCAGCTGGCCCGTCGCCATGGTGACGGGCCGGCTGGCGCCGGAGCCACGTGGTCGCCATGGTTACCGGGCGGCGGCGCCTGTGCGGAGCCAGCGCAGAGCCGGAGACAGCATTCTAGTCATCTTACAACAAATGATCAGAACACAATCGCTATCATTAATCCTTACTATCAAAAGTGAATGACTGTAAATATGAATGGACTAATTCATTTAGTTTTTATTGAAATAAGCTATTATTCCTGAAAACCATGTCGTTGCAAAATATGACCATTTCCCGAACCCCGCACATCCGGGATTCGAGCAAGATTGAGTCTCACCAAACGCCCCAAACCACCACAGCCATCTGGCATCACCAGAGCTAGTTTAAGATGAAATTGTTAATTTTAAGTAAACTATGGTGTTATCATTCAAATGGAATTTCCAGAAAGATGCATTAATTCATAAAGTTGCGATTGATATCACAAATTACCGGGAAAACCCGTGTTCTCACGAGCTATAGACCCATTTACCCAAAACACTCCAATCGCCCGAAACGCCCCAAACTCAATCCTTCGTGAAAACGGCTAATAACAGAACAAAATGAATCTCTGATATTAAGCCAACGTCGGGCTGGCGAGGCCTGAATTGTTCAATGCGAAAGATTAACTGAGTCCCGGCATTTGGTGCTATCAAGACTGTTTCCCAAGATACCCAAGATTCCAAGAAGCCTGACATTGTATTTGTACAGGCTCCCGAGTGGAGCACGCATTCGCCCAAGTTGTGCGCGGAAGTTTGTTTGCAGGAATGCCTACATTTCATCACGTCTGTTTGTACGACTTAATGATTCATGCATGATTTCCTGTAGGCAGGCTCCATCGTACCCATAGTCATTGTGTAACTGATTGTGGTCGAGTCTGGGATTGTCCACACTTGGCATTGGCTGGTTCAACATGTGAATCGGTTCCTCTTGGATTAAGGGGACCAGCGTTGTGTGTTTGTTAACCATGTATATTGTTCACAACGACTGTACATTTCAGGAGCTTTGAGAATGACTTTATCTACCCGGGAGTACGGTAAGCTACAAAGGCCAACTAAAACTAATCATATGTTGTAGTTGGGAGCAATAGCTTAGTCTTTTTGCCCGTATTTGTTGGCGTATTGTTATACCAACGGTAGTGTTTTTCTATATCGATTGCTGGAACCTTGTCCATGCAAAACAGAATAAGGTTAAGCTTATTCTGTCATCGCGTATCATTTTAAAGGGACTGTCGCACCTTTTTTTAAAGTTGTCGAATCACACTTAATTGTATGTCTATATGTCGGGCGAGGTCAGCTGAACATGATCGTGAACTTTTTTTCTAAAAAAAATATCTTTGAAGATATTCAACTTTTAGTTTTAAGCGGAAAGTTGGGCTGAAGTATGATTTTTTTTAATAACTGGGAAATTTGTGTGCTGCCAAATGTGTGGCACAATTTTTTGTCTACATCTATTGCGCAGAAAAAGCGAACCACCCGGTGTCTAGATTGGCTTAGATTGCGAACCCCCGGCATCGAGAAATGAGACTAAAATATTGCAAGGCTGACCTTAAAACAAGTAGACTATCGTTACCAGTTGCGTAGAGACACGACTATGTCGTTTTAGAGACCCTATTCAAATATACATGGGCCTTATTTTTTTTGCAGATGTCAAAATCAAACCCTAATATATTTTGTATTATATCATTGTGGTTGTACTGCTACCATACTTAATTTCAATGCCTAGCCAGAAAAATGGATATCTTAGACTCTAAATATAATGTTAAGGTGGTATAGTCCCTTTAAAGCACCAGCTGACTGTTTAAATTCAGAATTGTGTGTGGAATATTTTGTAATATCAATTAATTATTCCGGAGGTTGGGGACAGGTAGTGGGTTTTTATGCATAACAAATTCAGCGTATTTTAATCGATTTTTCGATATACTTCTCACATCTTAGACCGCCTTCTGTCCTAAAACTTTTTTTTCTCATATTTTTTTGTTTAAGATTCTTGCTTGTGCTTGTGACGTCACGACACTAGTGATTTGTGACGGCACTTTTGACGCATATGCGTATTGAAGTGGTTTTGCTAGTTATAATGAAGTAGGTGTGTATAGTTTGTTGTGAAGATCTTAGTTTATTGGAAAGATGCATGTCTGCCAATGTAAAAAAACAATTACCTAACCTTGCCGCCTAAACCTAGGAGAATCTAGGAGAACAAAAGAATGTTGCTTTTCGCTTCGTTTCTCCAGTTATAATTCGAACATGTTCAAAGCGTTAGCAAGGCTGCTATTACTATTAATCCGCCATTGATTGTGGGGGGGGGCTTTTAACGCACCCACCCCATGATTTTTCGAAATAGCTGAAAACTAATGGCGATACCAACGTGAAACTTCGGATACCTTATACATTTGTACGTCTTGTGCGTAAAAATGAAGAAATTTCGTGTTTTTTTCTCGTTATAGCGAATTTAGTGACTCGCTACACGAGTTTTACACAAATAGGCTAAACGTTCAAACTGCCTTCTGATTTTGGAAAATTTTAGTTTTTGACTCCCAAAAACTTTTTTGGGGGGGGAAATTATCACAATCAAAATTTTATAAAATATTCAAAAGCCGGAAGATATGTTGGAAACATACATAGGCGAAACAACCATATCAAATTTCAAACTCGTCTTCATTTGACTCACTTGACATCTAAAGTATGGGTAACTCAATGACATATGTATTACATAACATTACATATTTTGAAATTGCGTTTTTTGGCTTTTATTGACTAGATATACAAATATATGCCACCTCTGTATTTATGAGAGAAAACTGGCCAAGTAGCATGCCTTTTGTTTAGATTTAACAATTTCAAATTTTGACTTTCGGTGACCTGAACTTGCCCTGTGATTGACACTTCACTTAAATGAAGTCGGGTGGAAAATAACTTGCTATCCAATTATACGTGGAAAATAACTCTTACATGTGTTTCATGACTTTCGTAGATATTTTTAGCATAGTGCCCTTTTGTGACCTGACCTTCACATTGACCTTGGCTAACAATCTTTAACTAGCTCATGCCGGAGTTCGAGATTATCATACCTTTATACATATGCATACCTTTATTTACCTTTATCATTATCATACCTTTAGTAACACTTTGGTTGAAACTGTCCGAATCGAAGGCTTTGGATGGAAAGTATGGCCCATAAACTCAAATGCGCAGATTTTGACCTTCGATCTGAACGTGACCTGACATTTGACCTTACTTACTATTATATTATTGTCATTGAGAGCTTTCGATCGCCGCCTTGCGCGTCTCGCTGCGATCATTGGTTCGGAAGATAACCAGGGGGCGCTTCACGCCCCCCCCCCCCCCCCGTCAATTGCGTCCTGCCGAGACCCCAGTCAATACCGGCTTAAGCTCGGGTATAACTGGACATTTTTACACCCAAAAGGTACGATAAGCTAAAACTCCAAAAAACAAGTAACTGCGGAAGACAAGACTTCTCCAAACGAATCACTACTGAGACGCTCCCGATGCAGGCTCGCGCAGCATGCATTAACTCTTGAACGCATTTACCATATACAAAATGTTTTTACCGCCGCGCAGATGTCGCGACAGCGTAATTTCCGGATTTGATTGTTCGATGCGAGAAACTAAAACTAAAACAAAACAAAAGGAAAAAATGTTAGGTCAGCAATAGAAGTGCTGCAACAGCCTTATATAGAACAAGAAAGGGTTTTAAAGAGTCTTTCTCTTTAACGAAGAAATAAAAAAGTAATTGAAAAGAACAAAGAATATTTACAAATTATGGCAAACTGAAAAAAAAACTTGATGGAGTGTGAAGAGAATGCCAAGGAAGATGACCCAAGTTGCCCCCCCCCCCCCCCCCCTCCCCTAGTCTCCCGGTGTGCCTGCGAAGCTGTGCGCTCCCGGGCAGTGAGCATGGTCCGCCGGGAGCCCCCCCCCCCCTCGTGGTGCGTGAGCACTGCGCCACTCGACGCTGCTCCCCTCGATGTGGTGCGCTTCTGGAAGCCCACCAGGAATCCAAGATACACTCCAATATATGAGGTCGTTACAAAGGCCAACCCCCTACAACCCATCAAGTCAAGTCGAGTAAAGTCAAGGATACGAATTGCACTGTCTTGACGTCACAACTACAAGGACATGAGCCAAACTGTTTTAATTGTATAACATTTTTTAGTTCATTTCGCGTTTTATAATACAAAAAATTATGAAAAATTATCCTTGTTTTTATGAAAATGGTACCTTACAAAAATTATTCCAGCCCCATTGTCATGGATGGAGTCTCACTTTTACTAGAAAGTAAAAGCCTTCCTAGTCCATAAAAACGACAAACTTTGGGAAAACATCACATGGGAACCACCTTCAATTTTCCGTCCTTGCTTTGATAGCTGATAAGGCATTTGCTTTCCCACAGGCATTGACTCGAGGTTCTCCGGATCTCCAGAGGCTTTCAGATAGTCTTCTCACCCTGCTAGTAAGTTTCGCAGGACGGATGCCTGACAATAAAACATTTCTCCATGATGACAAAGGGTTCACGCACCGCTCAGTCGGTGGTGGCATTGGTCCCATGCGATGCTAGCCAATTGTCATTCGTCATCAAACATTTGAGGTGGACCAACCGGTCTACGCATGCTTATTTTACAGTAATTGAGTCTGTAATCTAAAGACTCTTGCAAAAACCTGCTGTGCATGGCATTGGCTTGTTGGTTCGTCTCTTCCAGTGTTTTACCGTGCTAATTTGTTTTGCGATGCTTGCTTTTGGACAAATTTTTTGTATTATAGTAGGCCTTGACGAGCTGGCGAAGCTGTTTGACCCACCTCTGCCAGAGATTCGCTGGATCTCTGCTGCATTTGTTGGCATCAGGCGGTTTCCTAAGCGATCGGCTCGTCATTTGCCTCTGTACAGACTCCTACGTGGAGTAAACAGATCTGTGATGCATACGGATCCGTTTGCAGGAATGCTAAAATCGTAATACTTTCTTCATAATTTTCGGCAGCTCGGCGCTTGGGATTTCTCCTGTAAGCGGACTCCAGAGCACCGAAACAAAGTTCAAACTGGCAACACAGTTACCAAGCCAATCTAGTCGGAATTGGTCTATTGAAGGCTTCGCGGCCTTCCGTAGACCGACCCTCCGTAGGATAAGGGGACCAATGCAGAAGATGTTTGCGATCTGAGATTAGTGATATTTCTGAAATTAGCTGTGTTTTAACGTTCTTACAATGTGTATTTTCTGTTGCAGTGGTGGAAGAAATGGCAAGCTTCATGGATTGACAGTAAGTGTATTGCGATATTAACATTTGATGCCGTATAATGTATGACTTTGTTTCCCTCTTTACAATACTAACATGTTTTATGAAGCAATAACTCTTCTGGGTTGATGCGACGCGTCCTTTATAGTATTAACCCTCGCCCTACGTCCTCGCCCTACGTCCTAAAACCCTGAGATTTGTCTTGCATAACTTTTTACATATGCGGCGCATCTTGCTGAAATTTGCAGCAGCTGAGTTTACAACAATTACGTATGCTGTAAATGTATTACGTACGTATGCTGTAAAATAAAAAGTAGTAAAACAAAAATGATACGTATGCTGTAAAAATGTCGTAATTGGTGAGAAATTTGGGAAATAATTACTTTTGATGACATGTTGTTGGGAAAACGATAAATGTTTGAAAAATTGTAGAAAATGTTTTGAAGCAAATTGCAAACACAATTCAGCAAAGATACAAAATGTGATTTTCTTTAAAATGGCAATCTCGGATTTTCGAAATGGTGGGTTTTTGACCCTTAAAATTAACAACAAAATTCAAAGATGTTTTTTTTTAACTGAATGTGATAACTGAGTATGGATAATGTTCAAACCAAATTGCAAAGCAATATCTCTATTTTTGACTGAGTGATGGCTCCCTAAGTGTAAGAAACTCATGACGTCATTTTTAAAATATCTTTTTTGGATTTTTTTGACCAGATACGAATAATTACCTCTTTTGTATTTCTGAGGCAAAACTGGTCTAGGAACATGCCTTTTTGTTAACATTTATTAATTTATCATTGTGGTTTTCTGAAGATAAAAAATCGCTGTTTTGGACGTGGTAAATCAGGTAATTTTCTTAACCTGGAAAGTCATTCGTTGACCTGATACCCAAAAATTGCATACCATTAGATTCCCAACATGACTGGCAATATGTTTGTTCTTACCGCATTACTCTATCTTGCTTGGTTTGGAAGTTAACAGGGGGTCCGTAGGGCGAAGGGGGTAGGGGGTTCCGTAGGGCGAGGGTTAACCCTCGCCCTACGGGAGCTTTTTCCCCCCTTCGCCCTACGGGGGGGGGGCCTGACTTCCAAACCAAACAACTCTGGGAAATGCAATAAGAACCAGCATGTTGCCTGTCATGAGGAATCTAACAGTATGCGATTTTTAGGTTTCAGGTTAACTGGTGACCTTCCAGGTCAAGAGAATCACCTGATTTACCACGTGCAAAACTGCGATTTTTATCTTAGAAAACCTCTTAGAAATTGATAAATGTAAATAAAAAATGTTCCTAGACCCGTTTTGGGTCAGAAATACAGAAAAGGTAATTATTTGCTCGTATCTAGTGAAGAAGTCGGCTATTTTAAACAATGACTTCATTTGTTTCTTACACTTAGGGGAGCCATCAGTCAGAAATGAAGATACTGCTTTGAAATTTTGTATAGGTATTGTCGATACTAAGTTCTCTCACATATTCTGGTTTTTCTAACATCTTTTTTTTAAATTGATTTCGTGGAGATTTTTCACATTTTTTTTTTATTTTAGGGGTCAAAAACCCAAAATTTTGCAAATCCGAGATTACCATTCAAACAGACTTCATCAAAACATTATCTCAAACTACGTAACCAAATTGAATTAAATGTTTACAGCATGCGTATTATTGTTGTAAACTCTGCTTCCGAAAATTTCAGCAAGATGTGCTGCACTGTAAAAAGCTATGCAAGACAAACTTCAGGGGGCATGTCAGCCCCCCCCCCCCCCCCCCCGTAGGGCGAGGGTAAAGTCTCCGGAAACTCTAAAAATGGAACTTGTCTGAAACTTTTAGTTATTTAGGTAAACTTATTTTTGGCACGCGTAGAGCTTTTCTAAGGGCAACGTAAGGGCACGAGTAGAGCTTTTCTGGGTTCAGACATGCCTATGAGCTCGACATGTTTCCATAACCATTGAATAGTCTTATCGCCTAAATCAGTAATTTATTTCTTGGAATGTATAATACATTACACATTCATTATAATATGGGCGTTGCATGGAAATAGTCTACTTAATGTATGTTTCCCCGAAAGCTGATGCTGTCTGAATATGTTTCTGATCTGATGCTACATGCAGCATTGCTATGAAAATAATATTATTGGAATCCTAAATTGACTTTGTAACTGTACGACAAACAGGTTTTCTGACTGTGTTTTGGTGTATGGTGTATATATGCATCTTTAAACTGTAATAATAATCTATGCACCCTTGTTTAACCCTATTCCCTGCGGGCGGCCAGAATTACGTTTACCTGCAGGGAGGGGCAGATTCTGACCCCCCCCCACAGATCTCTAGAACCGCTCGGTCGATTTCGATGGGGAAAACGTCATTCGATTAGTCATGACAAGATTCAAGAGACGAGATTCGTCATGGACCCCTAAATCTTTGTTTTGTTCAAAAATAGGGGGCCAGGGGGCAAAAACTAAGGAATTTTGGTGTGTTTTTTAAAGGTCTTTGCGGACATGTGGTTTGACCGATTTGCATGCTTCAAGCGCTTTTGAGCTTCAAATGTACTGGAATTTAATAATCAAGACAAAAACAAAATACAAAATTATAGGCGTATTCAGGGAATGTAAAATGGGAGGATTTTCTGGATCAAAAAATATCTGCTGTTCGTGATTGTTTGAGACATTAACGTCGCATGTGGGCATCATGTGCTGTAATTTGATAAAATTTGATATATTGCGCATAGGCGGATCCAGGAAAAAACATGGGGGGGGGGGGGTACCATGCGTGTAACTCTTTTATTATCTTACTAATTTGAAGTTTGACCTAATTTGAGGGTGGGTATCGCCTCCCATTTTCTATGCTGAGTGCGCCTCTGCCCCCCCAAAAAATCTGTAGAATCACTATCTATGACACATATTGCATCCAAATTGTTTCTGAATCATGTATTGCACTGCAAACCACGAAGGAAGTATGCGATGCAAAACCGTATTCGTAACGCCCTCTCCAAAACAGGAGCCTGGAACCGCCTCTGCTGGACCGATTTTGTCCAAATTGACACCACGCGGCTTCAATTTTGGGAAAGTCACGCCCCGTTTACATAGCAATTTCAAAATAGTTGAACATTGTTCACTAATTGTGGAACATCTTCCATTAAGCTCGTTTGAGTAAATATCACCACTACACCAGACTGAGATTTGATCCAATTTGCTCAAACATGGTGTAAGAGTGATCTTGGTTCCTTTTATTTCGAAATCGTGCTTTATAAGTACTGTTAACAGCACAAACATCCAGAGCGGAGTATTTTTTCTTCCGACATTTTTACAATGATTTGGTAGCGTAGAAGCTTTTGCGAAGACTGCTACGCTTCCATATGCGCAACCGATTTACTTTTTCCGACGGCAGTTGCCGCTTTTTCGCGAATAAGAATTAGAGCTGCAAGATCTCCGGAAAGTATCATACCGGTACCATACAACAACACAACCAATAACACAATGTTCCACCAATATACCGGCGCTGTCATTAGTATTTTGTCGCACATGTTCGCATGCCGCATAGTACATGCCGCAGGCATCTAAAAAGTGCTTGCGGTTCCTAAAAATGACTCGCTGTGTCGTGCACCGTACCGTAAGTCATACAGCTCGAAACGTGGGAGGAGCTTATTTTAGCCAAGTTAGCGGGCACTTATTTTCGCGACCAGCACCTGACATGAATTATGTATAATACGGCTGAAACAACACCAACAAAGGCAATGCCTAGGCTGCAACGACCATACGACCAATGTGATGCATAACGGCAGACGGTAAATTGACGCACTGTTGCCGTAATCGTGATCATGTGATGGTGAAAGAATCCTTCATGCTCCACTATTAGTGACCAATGTTTCACTGTTTTGAAACTGCTATTTAAACGGGGCTAATGGCATCACTGTTTAGGAAGCGGCAAGTGAAAAACCACCAGGAGGGGCAGAATCTGCCCCCCCCCCCCCCCCGCAGGGAATAGGGTTAAGGTATGCTGCATGGAGGTCTTCCCCAGTCTCTTGCCTATTCTCGACACCATTCGATGGGATATCAGGCGGTATAAAACTTTATTTTCAGTTCATATAACCTTAATGGCGCTGTCTGTCGCTGTCCGTAATCAAACGCTCCGTGGTAGGATTTCTCTTCATTCCCCTTTACCTTCCTCCATTGCTGTTTGGCACATTTCTGTTGTCTGCGAAAGCTATTAAAAATGGAACTTGTCTGAAACTGTTCGTTATTAAGGTAAACGTATGTTTGGCATCTATACCGCTAAATATGTGGCATTCTTTGAATGGTTAGTGTTCCTTAATAACATCCTGTGTTTCAGGTCACTCACCATAAGCGCCGTTGCACTACCAGAACGCCTTTGCGGCTAGGAATCTGCATGAATTACTGTCATCTCATCCAAAATTGGTTTTTGTAAAGCAGTCTAATCGTAACCCAGTCACCTTGGAACTCAATCGTCACAACGCTAGGAACCGTAGCCAACTGACCACGTCTACTGGTAAGCTCAGCTGTATTCAAATATACATTTTGATCAAGCTGCTTTTTCGATGATGAAAACTGACAATAGCACCACATGGATGGTGTTGACACTGGTCCCATGTGGAAGTGTCTCCTGTAAATCCATATGTAGTTAGATTATATGTATGACGTTCGTTTCGTGTTAGTGTATATTAATGTTTCGTTTTGTTTGTGTATACATGTGTGAAGTTTAATTTGTTAATGTCCTAGTGTTTTGTTTTGCTTATGTCTATAGCTACCCAACGATGATCCGTCTATTTAATAAGCCAATGTCGGGCTGGCGAGGCCGCCTGAGACTTTCATTGCAAAGGATTCTTACCATCTTAGCATTGGGCGTCACTCTGGCGGCCTCCTAAGAGATCAGCCTGCCATTGTCTTTGTACAGGCTCCCTAGTGGAGCACCCATTTGAATAAGTTGTGCGCGGAGGCCTGTTTGCAGAAAGTATCCAAATTCTTAAATATCCCCAGTTGGTGAGATGTATTACTTTAGACATGCTCCTGTAAGCAGACTTCGGCACATGCCTCGCTGCAACACGCATAAAGCACACAAGTGCAGTCTGAGAACGACCGTGTAGCGTTGACTGGTTCAAGCTTCTGAGGGTCGGTTCCGTTTAGGTTTTAAGGGGACCAGTGTACGAGGTATGGGTGATCTGAGAATTTGAGCATTTCTGAGATTTTGTCGTCAACGTATGTTTTTTACAGTAGCTATATCTATATTTGCAGCGGCGTGAGAAAACACTTGATACGGACGATCACCTCTGGACTGAGGTAAAGAACATAAGCTTCATGATTAAATTTGCATTAAATTAATCGCGCGATTTAAGAACTCTTTGATTCAATATTAATTCCAGAACTTTGTAATATTAGTAGTTTTCACGAAGGATTATCGTGCTGAAATGTTTCTGAAAGGTTTCAGAAGTTTCTCGCGCCGCAGCACTTTCTTAGCGGAAACTTCATGAACCGATGATGAGCGGTGACTAGTCGGGAGCCGTGAGTACCGACCACGACCCTCACGGGCTGTAAATATGTACAGACACTCCCTTCACCTGCTATGAATGTCTGTAAGTGATGTGCGATGTCTATACCCTGTGTTTGTGAAAAATTTATACCAAAGAGCAGGAGCTCCAATTTGTTTTTGGGTGGCAAATCATCAAAGTCGCGCACAATGCGTCGCGCTGCGTTAAAGAGGTTCATTCTGTGATTCGTGTATAGGGTTAACTTAAGTCGTATAGGCGAGGGTTAAGTTACTGTAGGACAACCTTCCGGGCATTGTTTTCAGACTTCAGATATGTCTGCCTGAGTGCGCGTCGAAATTAGAAAATGTTTGTACGGTTTCTGTGAGGACTCAATATAATCCGAACGAGACTTAATTTTGTGGATTTCCTATGCAAAGATCGGGTTGCATGAAAATGTTACAAATTGGCGGATTAAGTACTGGTACTAGTGACTAGGAGTGCATCCAAAGGCGGAGACTCGGTTCTACCGGGAACCTCGCGCCGAATTCCAGATTTCCTGCTCAGTCCGGAGCTACATATCTATTTCACGATTTTGCGCAGATGTCCCTATGGCAGGCTAAAGCGCGGGCTTGCGCTGGGAACTCCAAATGAGCGAATCGGTCCGTAACGCAATCTGCGAAATGAACGTTTCTCGTAAGTCTCCGATTGCCCTACTTTCAGTTTCCTTCTGTATTGGGGACAAGGCTGCTACTACTTGATACTAAATGGTGACTGATGCCTATTTTCGGTCGCACTTGCCTTCAAGATGGCAGCACCTCTATACAATGATTATTTATCTTTCCAGACTTCCCTGCATGACCTTCCCGGCCCTAGAAGACTAAGGATGTGCAGCTTGCGGACTCTACGGTACGTAAGGCAATGTTTCGGAAGTTTGTTTTCTCAACTATGATGAACCCTGCTGGCCCGAGTTCGGACTTTGATTCCGGACCGTGCTGTTGCTTCTGGAGCTGCCAATTCGCCACACTAGCCGCTCGCCGACCTGTGACATGTTGATGTAGACTCCTCACCATCTACTCTTGGTCTTGGACATGGGAACCCGCCTTTCTGGCATCGCGTGAGCCCCGCATGGACTTTGACGGGCGGTGCCAAGCGACCGGCCTTCCCTGCAATCTCTCGGAAATCGAGAGCTCTCAATGAGGTGCATCCAAAGCATACACGAAATGTTCAAAGTAAGGTCACACGTTGGGTCACTGTCGGGTCAAAGTTAAAAATGAGTTTTTGGGCCTTCTTTCCATCCAAAGCCTTAGATTGAGACTATGATCGTACAAAGTGCTCTCAGATGTATAATAAATATCTCTTATAATCAAATGAAATTGTGAGCAAAGGTTAAGGTTAAGATCAGGTCACAAAATATCACTGGTCTACGAAAGTCATGCGACACATTGTAGGAGTTTTCTAAACTCAGAATTCGATAATAGCAGCTATTTTCACATCTGACGCTATAAGGTCAAGGTCATGTCTCATGGTCAAAATTTGAAATTTTTAAATATAAACAACAAAGGCATGTTTCTAGAGCAGTTTGGTCTCAGAAATACAGTGCTGGCATTTTTTGTTTGTATCTGGTCATTAAAAGCCAAAAAACTCAATTCCAGAATTACTTCATGAGTTACTCACTTCGGGAGCCATGAGTCTGTGAAAAATAAATATAATGCTTTTAAATTTGGTTAGGGTATTCTCCACGTTCTAAGACATAACTTCTGTTTTTTTATTGTTTAAAATGTTTTTTTTGTGGCATTTTTCTTGAAAAAAGCAGTTAAAACAATTGGGTCAAAGAACAAGATTTTCAAACATCCGAGATAACCATTGCCATTTGCTATCTTTTGAAGTTTTTCGATTGCATGTTGCTAAAAATATTGCTTTTGTACGGCCTGCAAAATTTTAGCTGATTATTGTCAAACTCTTGTGTAGCGACGTCGCTAAATTCGCTATATCATATGTTCGTCGAAATTTCCTTCATTTTTGCACATAAGACGTACAATTGATAGAGAAGGTACCTGACGTTTCACGTTGATAACGCTATTGGTTGTTGAATTATTGCGAAAGTTCTTCGAGGGGGGCGAAAAACGCCCCTCCCAGCCAATTGTGGGGTAATGCTTAATACATTTTGTCCTGTACTAAGCAGGCTCCAGCGTACGGATAAAGTCTAAAATTGCAAAGATAACTGGTTGTGGTCCGTTCGGGGGCTGCCCAGTACCCACACGTAGCGTGTTGAATGGTTCAGCATGTTGATCGGCTCCCCTTAGGTTAAGGGGACCAGCGTACTAGGTATGGATGAGCTGCAGGAGGGCGATATGTAACTTTGTGTCGTTAACCATTTATATTGTTTACTTACAGCCCTATGTACATTTCAGGAGCTTTGAGAACTACTTGATAATCAACCCGGGTGTACGGTAAGCTACAAAGGCTTCATAAACTGTTATATCCTGTTATTTTACAGTTGGCAGCGTTAGCTTCTTTTCGCCCATATTTTCGGTAAGAC
Source organism: Chirona hameri (assembly GCA_036785665.1). Taxonomy (NCBI): domain Eukaryota; kingdom Metazoa; phylum Arthropoda; class Thecostraca; order Balanomorpha; family Balanidae; genus Chirona; species Chirona hameri. The sequence continues at coordinate 28,327 of JAXIVJ010003510.1, forward strand.
ATTTTAAAGTTAAACCAATGGTAGTCTTTTTATATTGCTGGAGCTTTATCCATGTAAACAGAATGAATTTAAACTTTTCGGTCATGGTTTTAAAGAACCATCGATCTGTTTAAATTCACAATTGTATGTGTAGTAAATTCACAATTGTATGTGTAGAACATTCGGTAACCATTCATTATTTGTCTAGTGAAATGCATTTCACTCTTGTCCTGAGTAAAGCAACAGCTTTCCTATTCCATCAAACGACAAACTCCAGGAAAACATCCGATTGGAACTATTCCTCAATTTTCCGTCCGTGCTTTGATACCTGATAAGGCATTTGCTTTTCCACAGGCATTGACTAAGGTACTCCGGATCTCCAAGAGGCTTTCAGATAGTCTTCTCACCCTGCTAGTAAGTTTCGCAGGACGGATGCCTGACATTAAAACATTTCTCCATGATGACAAAGGGTTCTCGCACCGCTCAGTCGGTGGTGGCATTGGTCCCATGCGATGCTAGTCAATTGCCATTCGTCATCAAACATTTGAGGCGGACCAACCGGTCTAGGCATGCTTATTTTACAGTAATTGAGTCTTGTATTCTAAAGATTCTAGGCAAAAATATGTTGTGCATGGTATAGGCTTGTTGGTTCGTCTCTTCCCAGTGTTTTACCGTGCTAATTTGTTTTGCTATGCTTACTTGCTTTTGGACACATTGTGTAATAGTAGGCCTTGGCGAGCTGGCGAAGCTGTTTGACCCGCCTCTGCCAGAGATTCGCTGGATCTCTGCATTGGTTGGCATCAGGCGGTTTCTTAAGCGATCGGCTAGTCATTTGCCTCTGTACAGACTCCTACGTGGAGTAAACAGATCTGTGATGCATATGGATCCGTTTGCAAGAATGCTAAAATCGTAATACTTCATAATTTTCGGCAGCTCTGCACTTGGGATTTCTCCTGTAAGCGGACTCCAGAGCACCGAAACAAAGTTCAAACTGGCAACACAGTTACCAAGCCAATCTAGTCTGAATTGGTCTATTGAGGCTTCGCAGCCTTCCGTAGACCGACCCTCCGTAGGATAAGGGGACCAATGCAGAAGATGTTTGCGATCTGAGATATTCGTGATGTTTCTGAAATTAGTTGTCTTAACGTTCTTACAATGTGTATTTTATGTTGCAGTGGTGGAAGAAATGGCAAGCTTCATGGATTGACAGTAAGTGTATTGAGATATTAACATGTGATGCCGTATAATGTATGACTTTGTTTCCCTCTTTACATTACTAACATGATTTATGAAGCGATAACTCTTCTGGGTTGATGCGACGCGTCCTTTATAGTACCTCCCCCTACGGGGGTCCTAAAACGACCCCCCCCCCCCCCAGGTTTTTATTGCATAACTTTTTACATATGCGGCGCATCTTGCTGAAATTTGCAGCAGCAGAGTTTACAACAATTACGTATGCTGTAAAAATGTATTACGTACGTATGCTGTAAAAACTTCATTGAAATTTGTTGAGAAGTTTGGGAAATAATGACGTTTTGATGACGTCATGTTGTTGGAAAAAAACGATAAATGTTTGCAAAATCGTAGAAAACAGTTTTGAAGCACATTGCAAACACAATTCAGCAAAGATTTAAAATGTTTGGGGGGAAAAATCAGTCAAAATTTCCAAAGATGTTAAAAAACCGGAATATATGTGAGAACTGAGCATGCATAATACTCGAACCAAATTTCAAAGCAATATCTCTATGTTTGACTGAGTGATGGCTCCCTAAGTGTAAGAAACTCATGACGTCATTTTTAAAATATCGTGACTTTTTTTACCAGATACGAATCATTACCTCTTTTTCTATTTCTGAGGCAAAACTGGTCTAGGAACATGCCTTTTTGTTAACATTTATTAATTTATAATTGTGGTTTTCTGAAGATAAAAATCGCTGTTTTGGACGTGGTAAATCCGAGGTCATTCTCTTGACCTGCAAGGTCATCCGTTGACCCAATACCAAAAAATTGCATACCATTAAACTCCAAACATGACTGGCAACATGTTGGTTCTTACCGCGTTTCTCTATCTTGCTTGGTTTGGACGTTAACAGGGGGTCTTTTATGACTCCTCTCCCGTAGGGCGAAGGTGAAAAAAGCTCTTAGGGCGAAGGTTAACCCTCGCCCTACGGGAGCTTTTTCACCTGCGCCCTACGGGGGAGGCCTGACAGCCCCCCCCCCCCCCCCCCCCCCCCCCCTGTAACTTCCAAACCAAACAACTTTGAGCAATGCAGTAGAAACCAGCATGTTGCCTGTCATAAGAGGAATCTAACAGTATGCGATTTTTAGGTTACAGGTCAACTGGTGACCTTCCAGGTCAAGAGACCTTCCACCTCGGATTTACCACGTCCAACGTTAAACGTTATTTTAAACAATGACGTCATCAGTTTATTACACTTAGGGGAACCATCACTCAGACAAAAATGAAAATAAAGTTATCTCTCATATATTCCGGTTTTTCTAACATCTTTGAAAATATCTTTCAAAATATTTTTCTAACATCTTTCAGACATTAAGCCTATGGGAGTTGCATGGAAATAATCGACTTAATGTATGTTTGTCCAACATGATGTAGCTGGCGCAGTCTGTGTTGAATGTGTTTCTGAACTCACTGATTCCTACATACTGTATTGCGTTCAAGAACAATGTTATTGGAAATCCTAAATTGAATTTGTAACTACGACGAACGCGTTTTCTGAGGGTGTGTTGTAGTTCTGGTGTATCGAAATGCATATTTAAACTTCAATTGATCCCGCTGCCCTCGTTTCAGGTTTCCTGCATTGAGATCTTCCCCGTCTTGAAGTCTAATGACTCTTTTCGATGGGATATCAAGCGGTATAAAACAATGTCTTTCGTTCATATAACATTATGGCGCTGTCGGTCGCTGTCCGTAATAAAACGCCCCGTGGTAGGATTTCTTTGTTTACCTTTACCTTCCTCCATTGCTGTTTGGCACATTTCTGTTGTCTTCGAAACCTATTAAAATCATGGATTGTCGCACACGCGCACAATCCCTTTTCTGTGCGGCGAGCGCGAGTGACATCTACCGGCCGGCGAGGGCAGCGGGGCGCTCAGCCAAACCTATTAAAATGGAACTTGTCTGAACTGTTCGCTATTAAGGTAAACGTATGTTTGGCATATATACCGCTAAACATGTGGCATCCTTTGAATGGTTAGTGTTCCTTAATTATATCCTGTTTTTCAGGTCACTCGCCACAAGCGCCGCTGCACTACCAGAACGCCTGTGCGGCTAGGAATCTGCATGAATTACTGTCATAATCGCGTACAACATTCCTTTTTGTAAAGCAGTCTAATCGTAACCCAGTCACCTTGGAACTAAATCGTCACACTCTGGAACCGTAACCAACTGACCACGTCTACAGGTAAGCTCAGCTGTATTCAAATATACATTTTGATCAAGCTGCTTTTTCAATGATGCAAACTGGCAATAGCACCACATGGATGGTGTTGACACTGGTCTCATGTGGAAGTGTCCCCTGTAAATCCATATGTCATTAGATTGTATGTATGACTTTCGTTTCGTGTTAGTGTATATGAATGTTGCATTTTGTTTGTGTATACACGCGTGAAGTTTAATTTGTTAGTGTCCTAGTGTTTTGTTTTGCTTATGTCTCAAGCCACGCAATGTCCGAGAATAAGCCAATGTCGGGCTGGCGAGGCCGCCTGAGACTTACTTTGCAAAGATTCTTACCATCTGAGCATTGGGCGTCACTCAGGCGGCCTCCTAAGATCAGTCTGACATTGTATGTGTACAGGCTCCCTAGTGGAGCACCCATTTGAATATGTTGTGCGCGGAGGCCTGTTTGCAGAAAGTATCAAAACTCTTCAATATCCCTTGTATGTGAGACTTTCTTAGTTTAGACATGCCCCTGTAAGCAGGCTTCGGCACATGCATCGCAGCAACACGCATAAAGCACACAAGTGCAGTCTGAGAACGACCGTGTAGCGTTGACTGGTTCAAGGTTCTGAGGGTCGGTTCCGTTTAGGTTTTAAGGGGACCAGTGTACGAGGTATGGGTGATCTGATAATTTGAGAATTTCTGAGATTTTGTCGTCAATGTATGTTTTTTACAGTAGCTATATATATATTTTCAGCGGCATGGAAAACTCTTCATGGAGACTATCACCTCTAGACTGAGGTAAGAGCATCGCAAGCTTCATGATCAAATTTGCATTAAATTAATCTTGCGATTTTAAGAACTCTTTGATTCAAGATGAATTCCAAAACTTTGTAATATTAGTAGTTTTCACGAAGGATTATTGTGCTGAAAAGCTTCTGAAGTTTCTGGCGCGGCAGTACTTTCTTAGCGGAAACTTCACGAACCGATGATGAGCGGTGACTAGTCTGGAGCCGTGAGTACCGACCACGCCCCTCACGGGCTGTAAATATGTACACACTCCCTTCACCCGCTACCCTTACTTTCGGTCATGGGAACCCGCTCGTCTGCGGTCACATCGGACCAATACACTTTGCCGGGTGGCCACAGGTGACCAGACTTCCCAACCACTCTCAAATCTCCTGTTTACAATAGTAGGACCAGCATAACAAATTTGTGCATGTTTTATATTCTTCCTGGTCCGGTTTCGGCCAAGTCGCGGAAGGTTGAAGGTTGCCATGGAGACTCCTCTCCTCCAGCCAGTTTCCGTTCCCGACGCCACCCTGGTCTGTGGCCGTCTCTGGGCTTGTTTGCCGCCTCTCAGGCGTTTCATACCTCTCTATCCCCTACCCAACCACGCCCCTCGGGGCAGGTCATGACGGCATCAGACGAGTCATTACATGGAATATAGAAGTGATATCAGACTAGTCATGTCGGTGCGACGCGTGGTCGGTGCTCCTGAGCTCACTCTGCTATCTGAGGTCTTGCGGTGGAAGGGGAAATGTGATGCGGGGTTATGGTGGTGAAGTTATACCAATGCCTTGGGTTTGTATGTTACAGGTCTACGTCTACTCTCGTACAATGGAGTCGATACGCAGGTGAGTCTATGCTGTTAGTCGATAATTTACGACAGATGCTTTCAAATGCCTCATTTGCCTTGTGTCAAACACTCTGGCCCTGGTACGCGTTTGTTAACTGTTTATTTTGTGTTGTTTACTTAGTTTGTTTACTGGGAGCTATTATAGACAAATACATTTTCTCACTAAAATATCGCTTCGCTATGTGCTTTCGGAACGTGAGCAATGCCACAAGCATGATGCTGGCAGTATCCTCTCCAGTGGAAGTGTTGCAGGGGCTGTGTAAGGGTAAGATCCGAACTGTCCGGGGAAACGTGATTACTGTTGTCTCCGATGATGAAAAACTATACGAGTTTCGTTAGTTACTTTAAATGTCAATTGGTCGCAAAGGGAGAACGTAAACTACCATTTATTTGTTCTAGATTTGTATGTGTTCTTTGTTTAGTTCTTAAAACAGTTGCAGATTTTAGAAAGCCCATAGCCATATACAATAAGACTGGCTATTGCACGATGGTATATTACAATCGTTCAGCATCATCGCAGCAATGTTTATTTGTCGATGCATTTAACTGCTGACGGCTCTATAGAAGCTCAGCTCTAGCTCTAGATGACAGCTCTAGAGATCTTCGTGCACTGACGTTGATTCGTGCACTGACGTTGAAATCGGGGAGGGGAGGGAGGGGGGGGGGGGCATGGTAAGGGCACGCGTCTAGCTTTCCTGTGTTCAGACATTAAGCCTATGGGAGTTGCATGGAAATAATCGTCTTCTGTAGAGCTGGCGCCGTCTGTGTTTAATATGTTTCTGAACTAACTGATGCCTGCATACAGTAGTGCGTTCAATAATGTTAATGAAATCCTAAATTGAATTTGTAACTACGACAAACGAGTTTTCTGAGGGTGTGTTGTAGTCCTGGTTTCGAAATGCATATTTAACCCTCTCTCTACGGGGGGCCCGACAGCCCCCCCCCCCCCCTGAGGTTTGTCTTGAATAACTTTTTACACATACTTATGCATCTTGCTGAAATTTGAGTTAGCTGAGTAGACAGCAATTATACGTAGGCTGTAAAATTTTCGTCGAAATTGATAAAGAAATTTGGGAAATAATGACTTTTTGGTGACGTCATGTTGGTACAAAAATTGGAAATATTTGCAAAAAATCGTAGAAAAAAAGTTTTAAAGCAAATTGCAAACGCAACTACCCAAAGATACAAAATGGCATTATCTTTAAAATGGCAATCTCAGTTGTTCAAAATGTTTTTTTACCCCTAAATTGTAAAAAAAGGAAATATCCACACGAAATCAAGTTTCAAAGATATTATTAAAAAAAAATATATATATATGAGAAAAATGAGTGAACAGTTCTCATACCAAATTTCAAAGAAATGTCTTTATTTTCGACTGAGTGATGGCTCCCTAAGTGAAGAAACTGATTTACGTCATTTTTAAAAATAACTTCTTTTGACTTTTTTTGACAAGATGCGAACAAATTACCTTTTTATGTATCTCTGAGCCAAAACTGGTCGGAACATGCCTTTTTATTTAAGTTTATAAATTTCTCATTTTGAGGTTTTCTGAAGAGCAAAATCGCTGTTCTGGACGTGATAAACCCGAGGTCATTCATATGGCCTGGAAGGTCATCCGTTGACCTGAAACCTAAAAATCGCATACCGTTAGATTCCTCTTATGACTGGCAATATGCTGGTTTCTACTGCATTGATCCAAGTTGCTTGGTATGGAAGTTAACAGGGGGGGGGGGCCTGTCAGCCCCCCGTAGGGAGAAGGTGAAAAAACTCCCGTAGGGCGAGGGTTAAACTTCAATTTATCCCGCTGCCCTCGTTTCAGTTTGCTGCATTGGTCTTTCCCCGTCTCGATGCATAATGACTCCCTTCGGTTGGATATCAAACGGTATCAAACAATGTCTTCCGTTCATATAACCTTATGGCGCTGTCGGTCGCTGTCTGTACTAAAACGCTCCGTGGTAGGATTTCTCTTTCTTCCTCATTACCTCCATTGATATTTGGCAGACACATTTTAAGTCTCCGACAACTCTTTAAAAAAAATGAACTCTTCTGAAACAGTTATAAAGGTAAACATGTTTGGTATCGATACCGCTAAATATTTGTTGCATCCTTTGAATGGTTCGTGTTCCTTAATGTATCCTGTTTTTCAGGTCACATGCACTATCAGAAAGTCTGTTGCGGCTAGGAATCTGCATGAATCACGGAATGTTGATCCTAATCCAGTGAACTTTGGAACTCGACCGTCACAACCTTGGGAACCGTAACCAACTGACCACGTCTACAGGTAAGCTCAGCTGCAGTCAAATATACATTTTCATCTAGCTTCTTTTTCAATGATGAAAACTGACTTAGCACCACATGGATGGTGTTGACACTGGTCCCATGTAGAATGTGAAAGAATGAATGTGACCATGTAGATCTCTGAGCCAAAACTGGTCTAGGAACACGTCTTTTTATTTAAATTGATTAATTTCTAATTTTGAGGTTTTCTGAAGAGTAAAATCGCTGTTCTGGACGTGGTAAATCCGAGGTCATTCACGTGACCTGGAAGGTCATCCGTTGACCTGAAACCTAAAAATCGCAGACTGTTAGATTCCTCCCATGACTGGCAACATGCTGGTTCTTACTGCATTGCTTTTTTGTGATTTTGTCGTCAACGTATGTTTTTTACAGTAGCTATATCTATATTTGCAGCGGCGTGAGAAAACACTTGATGTGGACGATCACCTCTGGACTGAGGTAAGAGCATCACAAGCTTCATGATTAAATTTGCATTAAATTAATCGTGCGATTTAAGAACTCTTCGATTCAATATTAATTCCAGAACTTTGTAATATTAGTAGTTTTCACGAAGGATTATTGTGCTGAAATGTTTCTGAAAGGTTCCTGAAGTTTCTGGCGCGGCAGTACTTTCTTAGCGGAAACTTCACGAACCGATGATGAGCGGTGACTAGTCGGGAGCCGTGAGTACCGACCACGCCCCTCACGGGCTGTAAATATGTACAGACTCCCTTCACCTGCTACCCTTACTTTCGGTCATGTGAACCCGCTCGTCTGCGGTCACATCGGACCAATAGACTGCCGGGTGGCCACAGGTGACCAGACTTCCTAACTACTCCCAAATCTCCTGTTTACAATAGTAGGACCGACATAACAAATTTGTGCATGTTGTATATTCTTCCTGGTCCGGTTTCGGCCAAGTCGCGGAAGGTTGCTGTGCCGTGGGAGACTCCTACAGACAGTTTCCGTTCCCGACGCCACCCTGGTCTGGGCCGTCTCTGGTGAGGTTCGCCGCCTCCCAGGCGTTTCATACCTTGCTATCCCCTACCCGACCACGCCCCTCGGGGCGGGTCATGACGGCATAAGACGAGTCATTACATGGAACATAGAAGTGATATCAGACTAGTCATGTCGGTGCGACGCGTGGTCGGTGCTCCTGAGCTCACTCTGCTATCTGAGGTCTTGCGGTGGAAGGGGAAATGCGATGCGGGGTTATGGTGGTGAAGTTATACCAATGCCTTGGGTTTGTATGTTGCAGGTCTGCGTCTACCCTGGTATAATGGGAGTCGATACGCAGGTGAGTCTCTGCTGTTTAACACGCGCCCTGGAGGGCCTCTGATAATTACACGCCCTGTAGCCTTTTTCATAAAGGTCGATGTAACTTTTGTATAAGTAAGATTGTAGGTTTGTAGTTGTACAAATGTTTCATAAAGCAAAAACTACAATTTACAATCACAAACAACAAATCTACACAAACCTACACATACTAATTGTACAAATCCCGGTCCAAAATGCCTGAGCAGCTGAGTCCCTAAACAACGGACCAATTGTATAATTTATCAGGCAAACTACACATGCAATCTACCATGCCCCTTCGGTGTGTAGAAAACCGAATCCTTGGAGCGGAGAACACCTTTACGGTATTACGGAGAACATCTTTTATGAGAACATTTTTTTGGCCTCACCATTTGAATAGAAAACTCCTCCCGTGTCGTTTAGCTCTACGAATTTTGCATCCACATAATCAAATATATCATTATTTCAAATTATCTGGAGTCTCCTGAATGCAGGTACCCACATCAATACACGTGCCGAATATTAACTGGGACTTTTCATTAAGCGCGTTCGAATCACGACGACGAAGACACTTTCTTCACACTTATATTTATAGATAGTGATCTTACCTCCTTTCTCTCCCGGATCTATTGGAAGTGTTTCACCTGCTTTTGCCTCGGTGCCACGGGTGGAGTTTCCTATTCAAATGGTGGGGCCACTGCCACACCAACTTTGTGTTTTGCCAAACGAACTCTTGACACTAGCGAATATCGCCCTTTCCAAATCTTCCACAGTCGCGGTGTTTATTTACAATTTCTGCTTGATCCGAAAAGAAATGTTCTTGTCATTTTCTTTGCAGTAACGCCCTTTTTCATATAACTTATATTATTTCAGTATCAAATATTTTTCCTTCAAAATAATCACAATGTTATAATATTAGAATAGGTGAAGTCTGGATATTTGATATATTTCTTTGTGTCTTTGACGCACCTCAAGAACCTTGTTTATTTACTTTTGTCAGCTGACTCAAACAAAAGCTACAATCGCCGCCGAATTTACAACCCCCGCTGATGTGGTGTGTGTAGTGTTTATGAAACGTGCTGGATTTGTAGGTTGTAAAGTTCAAATTACAAACTAAAACTACAACAGGTTTGTACAATTTCTTTATGAAAAAGGCTACTGGAGGGGGGGCGGATTTCCCCCCCCCCCCCCCTCCCCCTATGATCTCGAAAACCACGCAACATAGCGACAAGCGGGAAACTACGTTAGATAGCTCGAGACGAGCTCTTTCGAAAGTATTTCGTTATTCTTTTTTCAGTTCAATATTGAGGTCACCAGAGGTCATCAAGGGTCAGATTTTCAAGTTTTCAAGACTTCGGTTTGAACACTCATATCTCGGGAACTATGATAGTTAGCAGCAAACGGAAAAAAAGCAATCGAAAGTCATTGAAAAATGCAATCGACGTTGATTTTGTCAGATTTGAACTCGGGTCAATAGTTTAGGCTCCAGAGGTCATCGAATGTGAAAAAGGTGATTTTGTTTTCAAAACTGTTTACCCCAAATAACCTACCTAATCAAGATAAAGCAATAATGTTGACGCCATCGCGTGTGTCTTGTCAAGGCGCTTCGAATTATATTAATGGTGACTGGGTTAGGTCAACTGAGAAATTTGACCTCGGGTCAAGGTCAAGTGGTGACCCAAGTTGGTCATGTTGCATATTGGGAGACGTGTCTCTACGAGACAAACATATTGGTACCGTTTTCTCTTCTATCTTCATGTCGATAGTTATTGATAAAACCGTGTTGGCGGTCACAAAATTGACCTGACCTTAGGTCACCGATATTAGAAATCCGAGATTAACAAATTGTTGGTATCTATGACCTTATGATGTCCTGCAAGATTGAAACCGATCGGCGTAAAACTGTGGCTGTGATACTACTGCAAACGTTTTGGAGTTGAGGTCATCACGTGACCTGGTCTGGTGACCTGACCTGAGATGACCTGAGGCCATGAATTTTACATAATGCGGGAAGTTCATTTTTAAACAGGTATACAAAAAACGGCGGCGCACGCGCTATCCTCGAAAAACCGGATGGGTGGGCGGATTTCGCCCCCCCCCCCCCCCTCCCCCCTCCAGGGCGCGTGTTAAAGCCGATAATTCTTGCCCAGATACGACCGTTACTTGAAAATGTTACTTAATCCGCCCCCCGTAGGGCGAGGGTAAAGTCTCCGGAAACTCTAAAAATGGAACTTGTCTGAAACTGTTATTAACCCGCGCACTGCAGGGGCTTTGCGCCGAACACTAACTGCAGGGGGGGTTGATTTGCGCCCCCCCCCCCCCCCCTGAGATCTCGAAAACTACGCTACGTAGCGAGAAGCGGAAAAGGAATTTGATAGCTTGATACATGTTCTATCGAAAGTATTCAGTGTTCTTTTAGGTCACCAGAGGTCAAAAAGAAAAACGTGCAGTTTTTTTGCTAAATCGTTTTTTGCTATTAACTTTTTATTTAATAAAGATATCTAAAAACTGTTTACGTCATTGTGTTTATCTTGTCAAGGTGCTTCGAATGATATACATGGTGACCTTGTTAAGTCAACTTAACAATTTGACCTCGGGTCAAGGTCAAATGTTGACCCAAGTAGGGCATGTTGCATATGGAAAGACGTATCTCGACGAGACAAAGACATTGATGTCTGTTTTACATCTATCTTCATTATGTCGGGAGTTATTGACAGAAAAGTGATGGTGACCTCGCATGACCTCAAATGACCCAATAGGGGTCACTGAACAAAAATTGCACCTGGATCATCAAGAATATCCTATAATAACATGATCCAGAAGTAATTGGACTAATATCATGCATATCCTTGAAATAGGAAGCATTTGTATATTTCCCCATTGACTTAGTATGGGGAGGTTACGAAATTGACCTGACAACTGCAAACATTTTTGGAGGTGGGGTCACTTGACCTGGTCTCGTGACCTGACCTGAGATGACCCGAGCATATTTTTTTTCAAAGTGTGCGCAATTGATGTCCTGACAGGTGTGTCAAAATCCGGCGGCGCCGCGCGACGCCATTTTTCGCTATGTTTGAAAAACCTGAGGGGGGGCGGAAATTACCCCCCCCCCTGCAGTGCGCGGTTTAAACTTAAAAACGTTACTTAAAATTTTCCTTGGATCTAATCTCTGTAGGAGTTCGTTTACAGGCGTTTGTTTTATTAGAGGATTTTCGGTCAGCATAGATTTATGCATTTACGGCGTTTCAGTATGTTCACGCACTTTCTCAAAAAGCAGGTCAAAAGCAGGCAGGTTTTTCAAAAAGAGGTTCGCCGCCTCCCAGGCGTTTCATACCTTGCTATCCCCTACCCGACCACGCCCCTCGGGGCGGGTCATGACGGCATGAGACGAGTCATTACATGGAACATAGTGATATCAGACTAGTCATGTCGGTGCGACGCGTGGTCTGTGCTCCTGAGCTCACTCCGCTATCTGAGGTATTACGGTGGGGGAAATGTGATTCGAGGTCATGGTGGTGACGTTATACAAATGCCTTTGGTTTGTATGTTGCAGGTCTTGAGTCTACCCTGGTACAATTGAGTCGATACGCAGGTGAGTGTCGGCCGTTTACAGCCGATAATAATTTACGACCGTTACTTTAAAATGCCTCATTTGCCTTATGTCAAACAATCTAATCCTGGTACGCGTTTGTTTACTGTTTACTTTGTTTTTGTTTGTTTACTGGTAGCTTATAGACCGATGCATTTTATAACTAAAATATTTAAGAAAGCCATTAATACCTGATTTTAAAGTATTAGGTCATTTGGTGACCTGAGGTCATGTCAATGACCTAAAATTCAAAAAAAATTGTAATGTGTATAAATTCAATTTAATCTAGCTAGAATCGCGAATGAGCATATAATTATGCTAAATGGGTGCAAAATTGGAAATCTGAGTCGCAATGTCCTAAACTGCCAAATTCCAAAAAGGTCAGGTCATGTCTGGTGTGTGGCGGGTGTGTGAGTCTGTGATTTACATTTGAATGTCCAAGCTTTTACCATATTGACGTGTGACTCGGAAAAGCCACGCTCTATGTGGACGGGTGGCAAAACACATGTCTGTGTCTGTGTCTGTGTCTGTCTGTATCGTGTCTGTGTCGTTTCTGTCGGGTCGCGCCTGTATACCTATGTATACACTAAACCATTACAAACAACCTGGGCAATGCAACTTCGCCAAGAAAATAACCTCTCCAGTAAAACGTCAACTGAAATTCAGAACCTCGGCCACTGGAATTGCAAGTTTGTAATTGCAAACATTTCCTCACTTCAGTCAACCTTTGAGAAATAGATCATGTGCAATTACAAACATTTCTAAAAGCCATATCTTTGTAAACTAGTTACTACAAACATGTGTAAAAACATTTATAATAACAAAAATTCTTTGAAATGACCATTTTTTTTGCTTTCCGATTTGCCTCCGATTGGAACTATTATTAAATTATCCGTCCGTGCTTTGGTACCTGATAACACGATGCCATTTGCTTTCCCACAGGCGTTGACCAAGATTCTAAGTTTCTCCAGAGGCTTTCACATACAGCCTGCTAGTAAGTCGCAGGACGGATGCCTGACAGTAAAACATTTCTCCATGATGACAAAGTGTTCACGCACCGCTCAGTCGGTGGTGGCATTGGTCCCATGCGATGCTAGTCAATTATCATTTGTCATCAAACATTTGAGGCGGACCAACCGGTCCAGGCTTGCTTATTTGACAGTAATTGAGTCTGTAAATTAAAGACTCTAGGCAAAAACCTTCTGTGCATGGTTTTGGCTTGTTGGTTAGTCTCTTCTCCAGTGTCTTACCGTGCTAATTTGTTTTGCGATGCTTGTTTTTGGACGAAGTTTGTGATAGTAGGCCTTGGCGAGCTGGCGAAGCTGCTTGACCCACCCCTGCCAGATATTCGCTGGATCTCTGCATTGGTTGGCATCAGGCGGTTTCCTAAGCGATCGGCTCGTCATTTGCCTCTGTACAGACTCCTACGTGGAGTAAACAGATATGTGATGCATAAGGATTCGCTTGCAGGAATGCTAAAATCGTAATACTTTCTTCATAATTTTCGGCAGCTCGGCACTTGATATTTCTCCTGTAAGCGTACTCCAGAGCACCGAAACAAAGTTTAAAGAGGCAACACAGTTGCCTAATCTAGTCTGAATTGGCCTACCGAAGGCTTGGCGGCCTTCCGTGGACCGATCCTCTATAGGATAAGGGGACCAATGCATAATATGTTTGTAATCTGAGATTTTCGTGAGGTTTCTGATATTATAGCTGTGTTTTAACGTTCTTACAATGTGTATTGTTCTGTTGCCAGTGGTGGAGGGAAGGACGAGCTTCATTGATTGTGACAGTAAGTGCATTGCGATTAACATGTGATTACCGTATGTTTGACTCATTTGTTTCCCTCTATTTACATTTGGAACATTATTTACGAAGCGATAACTATACTAGGTTCTAGTGCTCAACCCCGCTAGCTGAGGTCTTGTGATGGACTCTGAAAGACTCTGTATGACTGGTGATAAGCTTTTAACCACGCTACGAAAATGTCTTCCCAAGCTACGAAAATGACAGCACCTGACAGATAAATCCCTACCGTTAAATGCTCCGTTGTAGATTGGCAAGATTGTCATTTACTGAGGAGACCATAAACATTCGTTTTAAGGACCTGAGCTGACTATTCAATCTTTAAAATGAACGTTTTTCGTAAGTCTATGGTTGCCTATTCAGTTTCCTTCTGTATTGGACAAGGCTGCTACTACTTGATACTAAATTGTGACCAATGCCTATTGTCTGGCGCCCGTTTGCCTTCAAGATGGTATCGCCTCCTAAAATGATCATTTCTCTTTCCAGGCTTCCCTGCATGACCTTCCGACTCTGGAATACTGAGTATGTGCAGCTTGCGGACTCGACGGTACGTAAGGCAATGTTTCGGAAGTTCGCTTTCTCTCAACTATGATGAACCCTGCTGGCCTGAGTTCGGACTTTGATTCCGGACCGTGCTGTTGCTTCTGGAGCTGCCAATTCGCCACACTAGCCGCTCGCCGACCTGTGACATGTTGATGTAAACTCCTCACCAGCTACTCTTAGTCTCGGACATGGGAACCCGCTTTTCTGGCATCGCGTGAGTCCCCCATGGACTTCGGCCGGGCGGTGCTAGGCGACCGGTCTTCCCAGCAATCCAAAATTATCTGTTGCAATAGAAGCCTGACTCGCTCCTTGAACCATGTACATGTGTTGTGTATGTGAGTCATTCACTGTGTTGCGACTGTGATAGGCATGAGTGTTGTTGACTGTGAGTATGCGTGTTGTTGACTGTTGCGTATGTATGTTGTTCACTGTTGTGTGTGTCCGTGTATGCGTTAATTGTTGCTGCCTGTGTCGTATGTGTGGAATAAATGTAGAAACCAGTCATCTCGAGGCTGCGTGACGGCCTAGTCATTGCTGCGGGCGTTCACTGGTTACAACTAAGACTCAGTCCTGGAAACCCTGCCTCGGATTCTCCCCTGTCCAAATTGGCCGTCCCAGTTTCCCGCTTCACGTTGTATCCAAATTTGTCCGCCCGGACCTCGTCTGACAGTTGTTGGTCGGTCCTCGCTCCCGGTCCCCCTTCATCACCTGCGCCGTCACCAGTTAGGTTGGCCACCTCTCAGGCCGTTCCGATCTTGCTATCCGTCCGTCTGCTAGCCAGCGGTCCTTCACCCTGAGACATGGTAGTCAAAACATGGAACCAAATGTGATTTTTGTCTGTGATAGTCTCTAGTCCAAACGTTCTAGTCATGTCGGCGAGACGCCTGTGCGGTGAAAATGCTCCAGAGTCTGAACATTTCCCCTACTGTTGTGAGTGTAAGCAATCGTAGCCGATATGCTGACGACAGCACTTCTACCATTTTTATTTTCAGAGCCAGTGGCGCTGCAGCGGTTCGTCGGTAGTTCACCTGATCGTCCGGAGAAATCACCGGGTTCATCTCTGCATCTCTGCGAAACTGCCAGATCCACTGAGAAGAGGTAGTTGTTTCGATGGATATCTCTATACCATGATGGGGCGCGTATCCAACGTGCGTATTATGTTTTGTTGTAAAATATTCAGTTCTTGTTGGTTTGCGCGGTGTGTCCTGAAGCAAACTTATTCCTGATGTTGCTTCTTCGTGCTTTCTACAGACCATGTTGAGATGTTGGAGGTTGCACAAGGCGTACCTGGGGCTTTCAAGGTTTCGGAGTGCAGCTTGTGTGGAGCGCTCTCCTTTGTGTATATCTGGATGCATGGAAATTGAGACGCGGCCGAAAGTTCGGAGCGGCACGATGCGATACGTGTAGTTATGGATAGAAAGTAGCTGAGTGCCACTTTCGTAGATCAGAAATAGACCCAAAGCAGTTCTTGGCGAGTGATTGGAATTAGTTATGAGGCGAACATATAAATGCGATCATGAAATGCCGACCGATCTGTTACGAATTTAAGACTAATGTGGCGCATTGACCGATGACATGCTATATGGTGCGTGCGAGATGTGGTAAATGTGGCGCATGGACATTATAGAAGCTTATAGAGTTGTGCCAACCGTGATGATTTGTGATGATTCGTGATTCCACGTCTGTTTCACTTTGTCATTTGTCAAAATACACCTACCTGGATGAGTCGTCATATCTTTTTGGATTCTGCGAGAGGGGTGCTGCAGCTAAAATGGTGTTATCATAAAAATGGAATTTCCAGAAAAATGCATTAATTCATAAAGTTACGATTGATATCAAAAATCACCGGGAAAAGCAGTGTTCTTACGAGCTATAGACCCATTTACCCAAAACGCCCCAATCGCCCCAAACGCAAAATCCTTCGTGAAAACGGCTATTAGTAACGCTCCTATAAGCTATTTACCGAGATGGTGAGCGGCCTCATCCTCTCCGGCTCGCTTTTCTCTGGGTCCTTCAGGGAAGCACCCTATCCCCACAACTGAACAGACATCACTGCTCTGACCCTCCTCAGGATCTGATATACAACTGAATCACGCACCGCCGTTCCTCCGTGCCCTGGAGGGGCGTCGCCGAAGTGCCCCGCCGCAGCCTTCTTCGTCGGACGGGGGAGATGCCCGGAGGAGCCTGGAGGCAGCCACCACCACCACTGCGCCAGAGACGCCATGGCGAGGAGGCCGACATAGAGCGGGACCCCGTTTGGCGGCCTTCTCCGCCGTTGAGCCCGCTGGAGCCGGAGCGGCCTTCGCCAGACATATTTGAGGAGCCGGCATAGGGCGAAAATCGGTCGCCGTCGCCGCCGCCGAGCCAGCCGGAGCGGGATCCCTGCCGACGCTGTAAGTCTTACTGTCAAACTTCTCTTTCAGTTTTTGAAGAAAAACACTGTTTATTTATCATAATTTGATGTGGGTGTTGTTGAATCGATCACTTGGATGTGTTTGTATATATTATATTCCATTTCAGCTATTCTCGACAAGGTCGACCACGAGCGGGGGAAACAAAAACGGACCGGCCGCGGTACTTGGCATTTGCGCTGGGCGGACTACGGTGGTAAACTTGACGCGGCACATCCGCCTCGTCTACCCTCAGGTAAACAGAGTGTTTGTATTGACATTACTATCAATCTGACGTTCACGTTACAGGTGAATGCCAGGTGCTCGAAATGATACAGGTGATCGAAACGTTTACAGGTGAATGTCTCCCTGATTTCCTCACTCGTTTTAAATTCACCACGTTCAGTGTTCTACAGTTATGGCCTATCTGTTCATAGTTCAGACACCGGGCGAAGGCTGAGGCGGCCCGCATCCGGCAACTTCAAAAGGCGACAACTGTCGGGGCCGAGGGTCCGACGCCTGCTACGCTGCCGGGTAGAGGGATGTAAATCTGTCGTGGTAAACCTGCCAGGCCACCTGGACCGGCACTTTCCGTCGCGGGACTGCGATGAGGTAAGAAAGGCACCACTCTTTGTGAGTGCTGTTGTATAATTAAGTCACTCGTCCCGTCGTTCCTCCACCGTTGTGTTCTGTCTCGCCAACCCTGACGGCATGCTTGTTTCCACAGTTCTGAGAAGCCTTCCACCAGGGCGGTGGAGGTTCAGCCCGAACCGACGGCGACGGAGAACGTGCTGCCGCTGGTTGGTATGGAGTACCTCCTGGACCGATACCAGGACCACCTGGCGGGGTGCCCGGCGGCAGCCAGCCTCCGGCCGTGATCCGGCGGCGCGTTCGCGATTTACAAAATACCTCAGGCGTTCACACATGCCGTATTGTCTTGTAAATGTACATAATGTATTGTTAACCCGCGAGTTACTGGGGTATATTTCATAACGCGACTTACTGGGGGGGGGGGGGGGGGCTATATTTGGCCCCCTTCTGATCTCCGGAACTACTGGACCGAATGTAAAAATTCAAACTGCATTCGATAGCCCTGGGAAACTTATCGAGGAAAACATAATATTGTTGACCTCGATCACTGATGACGTCACAGGTCAGGTCAAGTACAAAATGTTTGACCGTGTCAAAAGGTCTCGATGGATGGAATTGTCGCGCAAAATTGCGATATTAAACTCATAAGCTGTCGATAAATCTGTATGATTCGTGTGTCTGATACTTATAGTACCTTTCTAAGCTGTTTATGGACCTTGGGTCAGGTCAAGGTCATCCGAGGTCACGAGGTCAAACTGCAGATTACGGTCATTAGGCGTTGTAACACATGTTTATGGGGTTGCTTTTCGTCTAGAACGCGAAAAATTACCTTAGAACATTGTTTATCTCTATATTATCTCTATATTATAAATCCTAAAAGATGACCCGCCGCCGCCGCCGCCGCCGGAGTGACGCCCTAAATCGGTTCCTGTGCAGTCGTCTGATGAGTTATGAACGCGATTTTTTCAGGACTATTGGGTCCCGTGATTCAACAGGTCGTAAAAAGTTTTGGTGTCCATCCGACTGACGGTACAGCGTTGGCACGTGTGCGCGTGCGCCATTCGTTTAACATGGGAAACGCGACATTGTGAAATCGCGAAAAACATCCAAGTTTCGCGCGGTTTCCCGGCCGGTTGCTCGGCAACCGAGAGTCGCAGCGATATGTAAGCAACACTATGCGATAGATAATTGATTGGCCTTGCGTATAGAATGTCGTCCAGAGAGATGCGCGGGCCACGTGCAAAGTTGTGACCACTTTCATGATAAAATTGACATATTCAGGATTTAAATTGGTGCTCGGAAACCGTTCGACGTAGAAGGCTGAACCGGGCACCATTTTGCAGGCGCAGCGACCGTCTTCAAATTATATGTGTTACTCCAAGCTGTGTGATTAATATTTTGGAGTTGAAGTTGAAATGCAATATTTTTGGACAATGTAATCCTTCACACCGCCGTAACACCCAAAACGAGTACAAACTTGACCGGCAAATTTACACAGACGGATAGCGCCGTTCTTGCTGACCTATATCCACCCAAAATATTATGTAAATCGCTCATAGGTAACCTATGCTGAAGTCAAACGTAAACGATTACCGACGCTAACGTTGCGAAATAATTGCGTCGAATAAAATAGTATCGTTTAAGTTTGACCAAGACTGACACTGCCGCAGTCAAATTCATCAATGAGCGCATGACTAGCAGACGTCGCACCTCCCTCCCGGGGAGATTTTGTTAAAGCCGGTTGACATATTTCAGGCATGTAAACAGCTACAATGTTTTGGCCGAGACTGCGACACGGGAACGAGATACGGTAAGAAGATATGGGAACGAAATACGGCAACAAGATACGGAAACTGGGTACGAGAAAGGGATGCTGGAACGAGATGCGGGAACAGGATACGGGAATGAGATACGGTAACTAGATATGGTAAGGAGATATCGGAACGGTGTACGAGATACGGGAACGGTATTCGGGAACGCGATACGGGAACAGGATACGGGAACAGGATACGGGGACGGGATACGGGAACAGGATAGGGAACGGGATACGGGAACGGGATACGGGAACGGGATACGGGAACGGGATAGGGGAACGGGATACGGGATATGGGAACGGGAGACGGGGACGTGATACGGGAACGTTATACGGGAAACGGGATACGGGAAAGGGATACGGGATAAGGGATACGGGATAAGGGAACGGGATACGGGAACGGGAACGGGATACGGGAACGGGATACGGGAACGGGATACGGGAACGGGATACGGGAATGGGATACGGGAACGGGATACGGGATACGGGAACGGGATACGGGATACGGGAACGGGATACGGGAACGGGATACGGGAACGGGATACGGGAACGGGTTACGGGAACGACATACGGGATACGGGAGACGGGAACGGGATACGGGAACAGGATGCCGGAACGGGATACGGGAACGGGATACGGGAACGGGATACGGGATACGGGGACGAGATACGGTAACGGGATACGGTATCGGGATACGGGAACGGGATACGTGAACGGGATACGTGAATGGGATACGGGAACGGGATACAGGAACGGGATGCGAGAACGTGATACGTGCACGGGATACGTGCACGGGATACGTGCACGGGATACGGGAACGGGATACGGGAACGGGATACGGGATACGGGAACGGGATACGTAATACGGAATACGGAATACGATATACGGAATACGGAATAATGAATACGGAATACGGAATACGGGACACTAGAAACGGCTAGCATATATACATAAGCTGGCTATATAAATTGCGCATCGCGCAATAAAGGCCATCTATAAATCCTAAAAGATGACCCGCCGCCGCCGCCGCCGCCGCCGCCGCCGGAGTGACGCCCTAAATCAGTTCCTGTGCAGTCGTCTGATGAGTTATGAGAGTTATTTTTTCAGGACTTTTGGGTTCCGTGATTCAACAGGTCGTATTAAATTTTCAGCTTAATAAAACCAAAGGTGCGGTGTCGGCGCGTGCGTGCGTGTGCCATTCGTTTAACATGGGGAACGCGACATTCGGAAATCGCGAAAAACGGGCAAGTTCCTCGCGGTTCCCCGGTCACTTGCTCGGCAACCAAGAGTCGCAGCGGTACGCAAGCAACACTATGTGATAGATAATCGATTGGCCTTGCGTATAGGGTGTCGTCCAGAGCGATGCGCGTGCCACGTACAAAGTAGTGACCACTTTAATGATAAAATTGGCCTATTCAGGATTTCAATTGGTGCTCGGAAACTATTTGACGTAGAACGCTAATCCGGGCACTATTTTGCAGGCGCAGTAACCGTCTTCAAATTATATTTGTTACTCAAAGCTGTGAGACTAATATTTTAGCGTTGAAGTCGAATTGCATTATTTTTGGACAGTTGAATCCTTCACACCGCCATAACACCCAAAATGAGGACAAACTTGACCGGGAATTGACACAGACGGATAGCGCCGTTCTTGCTGACCTATATCCACCCAAAATATTTTGCTAATCCCTCATAGGTAACTTATGCTGAAGTCAAACGTAAACGATTACCGACGCTATGCGCCAGTCGGGCGCCGGCCGGCGGCCGGCGATAGCTCCCTCACGCAATAACGTAACGTCCAGCTCGTTGGCTTGCATAGTCTGGCGCCGGCGGCGCCGCCCGCCCGCAATAACGTAACGTCCGGCTCGTTGCTCGTGGTAGGTCTACTAACCTGCCAAGATCCGCGAGCACTGGCGAGTACCTAATATTCCGCTAACATTATCGTGAGTCATTTATAATGCATGTATATTATGTAATCCTACCGCACACTACGATTGCTTAATTGTGCCCAAGACTGACACTGCTTCACTCAAATTCATCCATGAGCGCATGACTAGCTGACGTCCCACCTCCCTCGCGAGGATATTTCGTTGAAGTCGGTTGAAAGATTGCAGGCATTTAAACCGCTAGAATGTTTTGGCAGAGAATGCGATACGGCAACGAGATACGGTACGAACGAAATACGGCAACCAGATACGGAAACTGGGTACGAGAAAGGGATGCTGGAACTAGATACGGGAACAGGATACGGGAATGAGATACGGGAACTAGATATGGTAAGGAGATATTGGAACGGTGTACGAGATACGGGAGCGGGATACGGGAACGGGATACGGAAACTGGATACGGGAGCTGATTAAGGTATACGGGATACGGGAACGGGATACGGGATACGGGATCAGAATACGGGGACGGGATACGGGATACGGGATCAGAATACGGGAACGGGATACGGGATACGGGATAATGGAACGAGATACGGGAACGGGATACGAGTACGGGATACGCGTACGGGATACGGGAACGAGATACGGGAACGGGATACGGGAACGGGATGCGGGAACGGGATACGGGATACGGAAACGGAATACGGGAACGGGATAGGGGAACGGGATACGGGAACGGGATACGGGAACCGGATACGGGATACGGGATACGGGAACGGGATACCGGAACGGGATACGAGTACGGGATACAATATACGGGAACTGGATACGGAACAGGATACGGGAACGGGAAACAGGAAGGGATTCGGAAACTGGATACGGGAGCGGGATAAAGGATACGGGATCGGATACGTGAACGGGATACGGGATACGGGATACGGGATATGGAAACGGGAAACAAGATACGGGATACGGGAACGGGATACGGGAACGGGATACGGGAACGGGATACTGGAACGGGATACGGGAACTGGATACTGGAACGGGATACGGAAACGGCATACGGGATACGGGAACGGGAACGGGATACGGGAACGGGATACGGGAACGGGATACGGGAACGGGATACGGGAACGGGATACGGGAACAGGAGACGGGAACGGGATACGGGAACGGGATACTGGAACGGGATACGGGAACGGGATACGGGAACGGGATACGGGAACGGGATACGGGAACAGGATACGGGAACGAGATACGGGAACGGGATGCGGGAACGGGATACGGGAACGGGATACGGGAACGGGATACGGGAACGGGATACGGGAACGGGATACGGGAACGGGATACGGGAACGGGATACGGGAACGGGATACGGAAACGGCATACGGGATACGGGAACGGGATACGGGAACGGGATACGGGAACGGGATACGGGAACGGGATACGGAAACGGGATACGGAAACGGGATACGGGAACGAGATACGGGAACAGGATGCGGGAACGGGATACGGGAACGGGATGCGGGAACGGGATACGGGAACGGGATACGGGAACGGGATACGGGAACGGGATACGGGAACGGGATACCGGAACGGGATACGGGAACTGGATACGGGAACGGGATACGGGAACAGGATACGGGAACGGGGTACGGGACACGAGAACTGGATACGGGAACGGGATACGGGAACGTGATACGAGAACGGGATACGGGAACGGAATACGGGATACGGAAACGGCATATGGGAATGGGATACAGAATAGGGGATACGGGAACGGGATACGGGAACGGGATACAGAAACGGGATACGGGTACGGGAAACGGGAACGGGATACGGGAGCGGGATACAGTTACAAGATAAGGGAACGGGATACGGGAACGGGATACGGGAACGGGATACGGGAACGTGATACGGGAACGGGATACGGGATACGGAAACGGGATACGGAAACGGGATACGGAAACGGGATACGGAAACGGGATACGGAAACGGCATACGGGAATGGGATACAGGATACGGGATACGGGATACGGGATACGGAGTACGGGATACGGGATACGGGAACGGGATACGGGAACAGGGAACATGATACGGCAACGGGATACGGAATCTGGATACGGGAGCTGATTAAGGGATTCGGTAACGGTATACGGGATACATGAATGGGATACCGGAACGGGATACCGGAACGGGATACCGGAACGGGATACCGGAACGAGATACTGGAACGGGATACCGGAACGGGATACGGGAACTGGATACGGGAACAGGGAACGGGATACGGGCACGGGATACGGGAACGGGATACGACAACGGGATACGGGAACGGGATACGGGAACGGGATACGGGAACGGGATACGGGAACGGGATATGGGAACGGGATACGGGAACGGGATACGGGATACGGGAACGGGAACGGGATACGTAATACGGAATACGGCATACGGAATACGGAATACGAGATACGGAATACGGAATACGGAATAATGAATACGGAATACGGAATACGGGACACTAGAAACGGCTAGCATATATACATAAGCTGGCTATATAAATTGCGCATCGCGCAATAAAGGCCATCTAGTAAATCCTAAAAGATGACCCGCCGCCGCCGCCGGAGTGACGCCCTAAATCGGTTCCTGTGCAGTCGTCTGATGAGTTATGAGAGTTATTTTTTCATGAATTTTGGGTTCCGTGATTCAACAGGTCGTATTAAATTTTCAGCTTAATAAGACCAAAGGTGCGGTGTTGGCGCGTGCGCGCGTGCGCCATTCGTTTAACATGGGGAACGCGACATTCGGAAATCGCGAAAAACGGGCAAGTTCCTCGCGGTTCCCCGGTCACTTGCTCGGCAACCAAGAGTCGCAGCGGTACGCGAGCAACACTATGTGATAGATAATCGATAGGCCTGGCGTATAAAATGTTGTTGAGAACAATGCGCGTGCCACGTGCAAAGTTGTGACCACTTTAATGATAAAATTGGCCTATTCAGGATTTAAATTGGTGCTCGGAAACTGTTCAACGTAGAACGCTGATCCGGGCACCAATTTGCTGGCGCAGTGACCCTCTTCAAATTATATTTGTTACTCAAAGCTGTGAGACTAATATTTTGGCGTTCAAGTTGAAATGCAATATTTTTGGGCCATTTAATGCTTCACACCGCCGTAACACCCAAAATAAGGACAAACTTGACCGGAAAATTTACACAGACGGGTAGCGCCGTTCTTGCTGACCTATATCCACCCAAAATATTTTGCTAATCGCTCATAGGTAACTTATGCAGAAGTCAAACGTAAACGATTACCGAAGCTATGCGCCAGTCGGGCGCCGGCCGGCGGCCGGCGATAGCTCCCTCACGCAATAACGTAACGTCGGGCTCGTTGGCTTGAGTAGTCTGCCCCCGACGATAGCTGCCGCCCGCAATAACGTAACGCCCGGCTCGCTCGTGGTAGGTACAGATATTATCGTGAGTCATTTATAATGCGTGTATATTATGTAATACTACCACACACTGCGATCGTTTAATTTTGCCCAAGGCTGACACTGCTTCAGTCAAATTCATCCATGAGCGCATGACTAGCTGACGTCGCACCTCCTTCGCGAAGAGATTTTGTGGAAGCCGGTTGACAGATTTCAGGCATTTAAACCGCTAGAATGTTTTGGCAGAGACTGCGATGCGGCAACGAGATACGGTAATAAGATATGGAACGAAATACGGCAACAAGATACGGAAACTGGGTACGAGAAAGGGATGCTGGAACTAGATACGGGAACAGGACACGGGAATGAGATACGGGAACTAGATATGGTAAGGAGATATCGGAACGGTGTACGAGATACGGGAATGAAATACGGGAGCAGGATACGGGAACGGGATACGGTAACTGGATACGGGATCTGATTAAAGTATCCCGGATACGCGAACGGTATACCGGATACGGGATCAGAATACGGAAACGGGATACGGGAACGGGATATAAGATGTCGGGATATACGCGATATACGGGAACTGGATACGGAACGGGAAACCGGAAGGGGTTTCGGAAACTGGATATGGGAGCGGGATAAAGGATATGGGATCGGATACGTGAAGGGGATACGAGATACGGAAACGGGAAACGAGATACGGGATACTCCAACGGGATACGGGAACGGGATACAGGATACGGGAACGGGATACGGGATACAGGAACGGGATACAGGAACGGGATACAGGAACGGGATACGGGAACGGGATACGGGAACGGGATACGGGAACGGGATACGGGAACGGGATACGGGAACGGGATACGGGATACGGGATACGGGAACGGGATACAGGAACGGGGTATGGGAACTGGATGCGAGAACAGGATACGGGAACAGTATACGGGATACGGGCACGGGATACAGAAACGGAAACATGTTACGGGAACGGGATACGGGAACGGGATACGGGAACGGGATACGGGAACGGGATACGGGAACGGGATACGGGAACGGGATACGGGAACGGGATACGGGAACGGGATACGGGAAAGGGATACGGGAATGGGATACGGGAACGGGATACGGGAAACGGGAACGGGATACGGGAACGGGAACGGGATACAGGAACGGGATATGGGAACGGGATACGGGAACAGGATACGGCAACGGGATACGGAAACGGGATACAGGAACGGGATACAGGAACGGGATACAGGAACGGGATACGGAAATGAGATTCGGGATACGGGAACGGGATACGGAAAAGAGATACGGGAACGGGATACGGGAACGGGATACGATAACTGGATACGGGAACGGAATACGGGAACGGGATACGGGAACGGAATACGGTAACAGTATACAGGAACGGGGAAACGGGATACGGTAACGGGATACGGCAACGGGATACGGTAACGGGATACAGTAACGGGATACGGTAACGGGATACGGTAACGGGATACGGTAACGGGATACGGTAACGGGATACGGTAACGGGATACGGTAACGGGATACGGTAACGGGATACGGTAACGGGATACGGTAACGAGATACGGTAACGGGATACGGTAACGGGATACGGTAACGGGATACGGTAACGGGATACGGTAACGGGATACGGTAACGGGATACGGTAACGGGATACGGTAACGGGATACTGTAACGGGATACGGGATACGGGATACGGGAACGGGTTGGGATACGTAATACGTAATACGTAATACGGAATACGGAATACAGAATACAGAATACAGAATACGGAATACGAGAAACGAGATACGGAATATGTAATACGGAACAATAAATACGGAATACTGAATACGGAATACGGAATACGGAATACGGAATACTGAATACGGAATACTGAATACGGAATACTGAATACGGAATACTGAATAAGGAATACTGAATACGGAATACTGAATACGGAATACTGAATACGGAATACGAGACACTGGAAACGGATAGCATATATAAATAAGCTGGCTATGTAAATTGCGCATCGCGCAATAAAGGCCATCTAGTCTCTATATTATAAATCCTAAAAGATGACCCGCCGCCGCCGCCGCCGCCGCCGCCGCCGGAGTGACGCCCTAAATCGGTTCCTGTGCAGTCGTCTGATGAGTTATGAGGATGATTTTTTAAGGACTTTTGGAACCCGTGATTCAACAGGTCGTATTAAATTTTCAGCTTAATAAGACCAACGGTGCGGCGTCGGCGCGTGTTCGCGTGCGCCATTCGTTTAACATGGGAAACGCGACATTCGAAAATCGCGAAAAACGGGCCAGTTCCTCGCGGTTCCCCGGCCACTTGCTTGGCAACCAAGAGTTGCAGCAGTATGCGAGCAACACTATGTGATAGATAATCGATTGGCCTGGCGTATAAGATGTCGTTGAGAACGATGCGCGTGCCACGTGCAAAGTTGTGACCACTTTCATGATACAATTGGCATATTCAGGATTTAAATTGGTGCTCGGAAACCATTCGACGTAGAAGGCTGAACCGGGCACCATTTTGCAGGCGCCGCGACCGTCTTCAAATTATATGTGTTACTCAAAACTGTGTGACTAATATTTTGGAGTTGAAGTTGAAATGCAATATTTTTGGACAATTTAATCCTTCACACCGCCGTAACACCAAAAACGAGGACAAACTTGTCCGGCAAATTTACACAGACGGATAGCGCCGTTCTTGCTGACCTATATCCACCCAAAATATTATGTAAATCGCTCATAGGTAACTTATGCTGAAGTCAAACGTAAACGATTACCGACGCTAACGTTGCGTAATAATTGCGTCGAATAAAATAGCATCGTTTAAGTTTGCCCAAGACTGACACTGCCGCAGTCAAATTCATCAATGAGCGCATGATTAGCTGACGTCGCACCTCCCTCCCGGGGAGATTTTGTTGAAGCCGGTTGACATATTGCAGGCATGTAAACCGCTAAAATGTTTTGGCAGAGACTGCGACACGGGAACGAGATACGGTAAGAAGATATGGGAACGAAATACAGCAATAAGATACGGAAACTAGGTA
Organism: Chirona hameri; assembly: GCA_036785665.1. Classification (NCBI taxonomy): domain Eukaryota; kingdom Metazoa; phylum Arthropoda; class Thecostraca; order Balanomorpha; family Balanidae; genus Chirona; species Chirona hameri. The sequence continues at coordinate 56,046 of JAXIVJ010003510.1, forward strand.
CGAGAAAGGGATGCTGGAACGAGATACGGGAACAGGATACGGGAATGAGATACAGTAACTAGATATGGTAAGAAGATATCGGAACGGTGTACGAGATACGGGAATGAGATACGGGAGCGGGATATGGGATACGGGAACGGGATACGGGAACTGGATACAGGAACGGGATACGGGCACATCATACGGGAACGGGATACAGGAACGGGATACGGGAACGGGATACGGGAACGGGATACGAGAACGGGATACGGGAACGGGATACGGGAACGGGATACGGGAACGTGATACGGGAACGGGATACGGGAACGGGATACGGGAACGGGATACGGGAACGGGATACGGGATACGGGAACGGGATACGGGATACGGGATACGGGATAAAAGAACGGGATACGGGAACGGGATACGGGAACGGGATACGGGAACTTGATACGGGAACGGGATACGGGATACAGGAACGGGATACAGGAACGGCATACGGGAACGGCATACGGGAACGGGATCGGGAACGGCATACGGGAACGAGATACGGGAACGGGATACGGGAATGGGATACGGGAACGGGATACGGGAACGGGATACGGGAACGGGATACCGGAACGGGATACCGGAACGGGATACCGGAACGGGATACCGGAACGGGATACCGGAACGGGATACCGGAACGGGATACCGGAACGGGATACCGGAACGGGATACCGGAACGGGATACGGGAACGTGATACGGGAACGGGATACGGGATACGATAACGGGATACGGTAACGGGATACGGTAACGGGATACGGTAACGGGATACGGTAACGGGATACGGTAACGGGATACGGTAACGGGATACGGTAACGGGATACGGTAACGGGATACGGTAACGGGATACGGGAAATGGATACGGGAACGGGATACAGGAACGGGAGACAGGAACGGGAGACAGGAACGGGATACAGGAATGGGATACGGGAACAGGTACCGGAGCAGGATACCGGAACAGGATACCGGAACAGGATACCGGAACAGGATACCGGATCACGATACCGGAACTGGATATGTAAGCGGGATACGGGATACGGGAACGAGATACCAGAACGAGATACAGGTACGGGATACAGGTACGGGATACAGGTACGGGATACAGGTACGGGATACAGGTACGGAATACAGGTACGGGATACAGGAACGGGATACAGGTACGGGATACAGGTACGGGATACAGGTACGGGATACAGGTACGGGATACAGGCACGGGATACAAGTACGGGATACAGGTACGGGATACAGGTACGGGATACGGGGACGGGATACGGGAAGGGGATACGGGAACTGGATACGAAAACGGGATACTAGAACATGATACGGGATATGGGGACGGGATATGGAATACAGGATACGGGAACTGGATACGGAAACGGGATACGGAATACGGAATACGGAATACGGAATACGATATACGGAATACGGAATACGGAATACGGAATACGGGAAACGGGAAACGGGAAACGGCTAGCATATATAAATTAGCTGGTCTATATAGATTGCGCATCGCGCAATACAGTCCCTCTAGTCTATATTATAAATCCTAAAAGATGACCCGCCGCCGCCGCCGGAGTGACGCCCTAAATTGGCTCCTGTGCAGCCGTCTGATGAGTTATGAGGGTGATTTTTTCAGGACGCTTGGGTCTCGTGATTCAACAGGTCGTATCAAGTTTTGGTGTCGATCCGACTGATGGTGCGGTGTTGGTACGTGCGCGCGTGCGCCATTCGTTTAACATGGGAAACGCGACATTGTGAAATCGCGAAAAACGGGCAAGTTTCGCGCAGTTCCCCGGCCGCTTGCTCGGCAACCGAGAGTCGCAGCGATATGCGAGCAGCACTATGTGATATATAATCGATTGGCCTTGCGTATAAGATGTCGTCCAGAGCGATGCACGTGCCACGTGCAAAGTTGTGACCACTTTCATGATAAAATTGGCATATTCAGGATTTAAATTGGTGCTCGGAAACCGTTCGACGTAGAAGGCTGAACCGGGCACCATTTTGCAGGCGCAGCGACCGTCTTCTAATTATATGTGTGACTCAAAGCTGTGTGACTAATATTTTAGAGTTGAAGTTGAAATGCAACATTTTTGGACCATTTAATGCTTCACACCGCCGTAACACCCAAAATGAGGACAAACTTGACCGGCAAATTTAGACAGACGGATAGCGCCGTTCTTGCTGACCTATATCCACCCAAAATATTATGTAAATCGCTCATAGGTAACTCATGCTGAAGTCAAACGTAAACGATTACCGACGCTAACGTTGCGAAATAATTGCGTCGAATAAAATAGCATCGTTTAAGTTTGCCCAAGACTGACACTGCCGCAGTCAAATTCATCAATGAGCGCATGACTAGCAGACGTCGCACCTCCCTCCCGGGGAGATTTTGTTGAAGCCGGTTGACATATTTCAGGCATGTAAACCGCTGCAATGTTTTGGCAGAGACTGCGGCACGGGAACGAGATACGGTAAGAAGATATGGGAACGAAATACGGAAACAAGATACGGAAACTGGGTACGAGAAAGGGATGCTGGAACGAGATGCGGGAACAGGATACGGGAATGAAATACGGTAACTAGATATGGTAAGGAGATATCGGAACGGTGTACGAGATACGGGAATGAGATACGGGAGCGGGTTACGGGAGCAGGATACGGGATCGTGATACGGGAGCGATATACGGGAGCGGGATACGGGATCGTGATACGGGAGCGGGATAAGAGAACGGGATACGGGATCGGGGTACGTTAACAGGATACGGGAACGGGATACGGGAACGGGATACGGGAACGGAATACGGGAACGGGATACGGGAACGGGATACGGGAACGGGATACGGGAACGAGATACGGGAACGAGATACGGGAACGAGATACTGGAACGGGATACGGGAACGGGATACGGGAACGGGATACGGGAACGAGATACGAGATACGGGAACGGGATATGGGAACTGGATATGGGAAAAGGATACGGGAACGGGGTACGGGAACGGGATACGGGAACGGGATACGGGAACGGGATACGGGAACGGGATACGGGAACGGGATACGGGAACGGGATACGGGAACGGGATACGGGAACGGGATACGGGAACGGGATACGGGAACGGGATACGGGAACGGGATACGGGAACGGGATACGGGAACGGGATACGGGATACGGGATACGGGAACGGGAACGGGATACGGGAACAGGATACGGGAACGGGATACGGCAACGGGATATGGGAACGGGATACGGGATACCGGAACGGGATACGAGAACGGGAACGGGATACGAGAACGGGAACGGGATACGGGATACCGGATACGAGAATGGAATACGGGAACGGGATACGGGAACGGGATACGAGAACGTGATACGAGAACGTGATACGAGAATGGGATACGAGAACGGGATAGGGTAACGTGATACGGAAATGGGATACGGGATACGGGAACGTGAACGGGAACTGGAGCGGGAGCGCCATACGGGATACGGGATACGGGATACGGGTACGGGATACGGGTACGGGATACGGGAAAGGGATACGGGAACGGGATACGGGAACGGGATACGGGAACGGGATACGGGATACGGGATACGGGATACGGGATACGGGATACGGGATACGGGATACGGGATACGGGATACGGGATACGGGATACGGGAACGATATACGGGATACGTGATACGGGAACGGGATACTGGAACGGGATACGGGAACGGGATACGGGATACGGGATACGGGAACGGGATACTGGAACGGAATACTGGAACGGGATACTGGAACGGGATACGGGATACGGGAACGGGATGCGGGAACGGTATACGGGAACTGGATACGGGAGCTGATTAAGGTATACGGGATACGAGAACGGGATACGGGATCATAATATGGGAACGGGATACGGGATACGGGAACGGGATACGGGATACGGGAACGGGATACGGGGACGGAATAAGGGAACGGAATACGGGACGGGAGACGGGAACGGGATACGGGAACGGGATACGGGAACGGGATACGGGAACGGGATACGGGAACGGGATACGGGAACGGGATACGGGAACGGGATACGGGAACGGGATACGGGAACGGGATACAGGAACGGGATGCGGGAACAGGACACGGGAACGGGATACGGGAACGGGATACGAGAACGGGATACGAGCACGGGATACAATATACGGGAACTGGATACGGAACGGGATACGGGAACGGGAAACAGGAAGCGGATTCGGAAACTGGATACGGGAGTGGGATAAGGGATACGGGATCGGATACGTGAACGGGATACGGGATACGGAAACGGGAAACGAGATACGGGATACTGGAACGGGATACGGGATACGGGAACGGGATACGGGAACGTGATACGGGTACGTGATACGGGAACGTGATACGGGAACGTGATACGGGAACGTGATACGGGAACGGGATGCGGAAACGAGATACGGAAACGGGATACGGGAACGGGAACGGGAACTGGAGAGGGAGCGGGACACAGGATACGGTATACGGGAACGGGAACGGGAACTGGAGCGGGAGCGCCATACGGGATACGGGATACGGGATACGGGTACGGGATACGGGTACGGGATACGGGAAAGGGATACGGGAACGGGATACGGGAACGGGATACGGGAACGGGATACGGGAACGAGATACGGGATACGGGATACGGGATACGGGATACGGGATACGGGATACGGGATACGGGATACGGGATACGGGAACGATATACGGGATACGTGATACGGGAACGGGATACTGGAACGGGATACGGGAACGGGATACGGGATACGGGATACGGGAACGGGATACTGGAACGGGATACTGGAACGGGATACGGGATACGGGAACGGGATGCGGGAACGGTATACGGGAACTGGATACGGGAGCTGATTAAGGTATACGGGATACGAGAACGGGATACGGGATCATAATATGGGAACGGGATACGGGATACGGGAACGGGATACGGGATACGGGAACGGGATACGGGGACGGAATAAGGGAACGGAATACGGGACGGGAGACGGGAACGGGATACGGGAACGGGATACGGGAACGGGATACGGGAACGGGATACGGGAACGGGATACAGGAACGGGATACGGGAACGGGATACGGGAACGGGATACGGGAACGGGATACGGGAACGGGATACGGGAACGGGATACGGGAACAGGACACGGGAACGGGATACGGGAACGGGATACGAGAACGGGATACGAGCACGGGATACAATATACGGGAACTGGATACGGAACGGGATACGGGAACGGGAAACAGGAAGCGGATTCGGAAACTGGATACGGGAGTGGGATAAAGGATACGGGATCGGATACGTGAACGGGATACGGGATACGGAAACGGGAAACGAGATACGGGATACTGGAACGGGATACGGGATACGGGAACGGGATACGGGAACGTGATACGGGTACGTGATACGGGAACGTGATACGGGAACGTGATACGGGAATGTGATACGGGAACGGGATGCGGAAACGAGATACGGAAACGGGATACGGGAACGGGAACGGGAACTGGAGAGGGAGCGGGACACAGGATACGGTATACGGGATACGGGAACGGGATACGGGATACGGGAAACGGGAACGGGATACGGGAACGGGATACGGGAACGGGATACTGGAACGGGATACGGGAACGGGATACGGGAACGGGATACGGGAACGGGATACCGGAAGGGGATACGGGAACGGGATACGGGAACAGGATACGGGAACGGGATACGGGAACGGGATACGGGAACGGGATACGGGAACGGGATACGGGAACGGGATACGGGAACGGGATACGGGAACGGGATACGGCAACGGGATACGGAATCTGGATACAGAATCTGGATACGAGAGCTGATTAAGGGATTCAGTAACGGTATACGGGATACATGAACTGGATACGGGAACGGGATACCGGAAGAGGATAACGGAACGGGATACCGGAACGGGATACCGGAACGGGATACCGGAACGGGATACCGGAACGGGATACCGGAACGGGATACCGGAACGGGATACCAGTACGGGATACCGGAACGGGATACGGGAAGTGGATACGGGAACAGGGAACGGCATACGGTCACGGGATACGGGAACGGGATACGGGAACGGGATACGGGAACGGAATACGGGAACGGAATACGGGAACGGAATACGGGAACGGGATGCGGGAACGGGACATGGTAACGGGATACGGGAACGGGATACGGGAACGGGATACGGAAACGGGATACGGAAACGGTATACGGAAACGGGATACAGGATACGGTAACGGGATACGGGAACGGGATACGGGAACGGGATACGGGATACGGGAACGGGATACGGGGACGGAATAAGGGAACGGAATACGGGACGGGAGACGGGAACGGGATACGGGAACGGGATACGGGAACGGGATACGGGAACGGGATACGGGAACGGGATACGGGAACGGGATACGGGAACGGGATACGGGAACGGGATACGGGAACGGGATACGGGAACGGGATACGGGAACGGGATACGGGAACGAGATACAGGAACTGGATGCGGGAACAGGACACGGGAACGGGATACGGGAACGGGATACGAGAACGGGATACGAGCACGGGATACAATATACGGGAACTGGATACGGAACGGGATACGGGAACGGGAAACAGGAAGCGGATTCGGAAACTGGATACGGGAGTGGGATAAGGGATACGGGATCGGATACGTGAACGGGATACGGGATACGGAAACGGGAAACGAGATACGGGATACTGGAACGGGATACGGGATACGGGAACGGGATACGGGAACGTGATACGGGTACGTGATACGGGAACGTGATACGGGAACGTGATACGGGAACGTGATACGGGAACGGGATGCGGAAACGAGATACGGAAACGGGATACGGGAACGGGAACGGGAACTGGAGAGGGAGCGGGACACAGGATACGGTATACGGGAACGGGAACGGGAACTGGAGCGGGAGCGCCATACGGGATACGGGATACGGGATACGGGTACGGGATACGGGTACGGGATACGGGAAAGGGATACGGGAACGGGATACGGGAACGGGATACGGGAACGGGATACGGGAACGGGATACGGGAACGAGATACGGGATACGGGATACGGGATACGGGATACGGGATACGGGATACGGGATACGGGATACGGGATACGGGAACGATATACGGGATACGTGATACGGGAACGGGATACTGGAACGGGATACGGGAACGGGATACGGGATACGGGATACGGGAACGGGATACTGGAACGGGATACTGGAACGGGATACGGGATACGGGAACGGGATGCGGGAACGGTATACGGGAACTGGATACGGGAGCTGATTAAGGTATACGGGATACGAGAACGGGATACGGGATCATAATATGGGAACGGTATACGGGATACGGGAACGGGATACGGGATACGGGAACGGGATACGGGGACGGAATAAGGGAACGGAATACGGGACGGGAGACGGGAACGGGATACGGGAACGGGATACGGGAACGGGATACGGGAACGGGATACGGGAACGGGATACAGGAACGGGATACGGGAACGGGATACGGGAACGGGATACGGGAACGGGATACGGGAACGGGATACGGGAACGGGATACGGGAACAGGACACGGGAACGGGATACGGGAACGGGATACGAGAACGGGATACGAGCACGGGATACAATATACGGGAACTGGATACGGAACGGGATACGGGAACGGGAAACAGGAAGCGGATTCGGAAACTGGATACGGGAGTGGGATAAAGGATACGGGATCGGATACGTGAACGGGATACGGGATACGGAAACGGGAAACGAGATACGGGATACTGGAACGGGATACGGGATACGGGAACGGGATACGGGAACGTGATACGGGTACGTGATACGGGAACGTGATACGGGAACGTGATACGGGAATGTGATACGGGAACGGGATGCGGAAACGAGATACGGAAACGGGATACGGGAACGGGAACGGGAACTGGAGAGGGAGCGGGACACAGGATACGGTATACGGGATACGGGAACGGGATACTGGATACGGGAAACGGGAACGGGATACGGGAACGGGATACGGGAACGGGATACTGGAACGGGATACGGGAACGGGATACGGGAACGGGATACGGGAACGGGATACGGGAACGGGATACGGGAACGGGATACGGGAACGGGATACCGGAAGGGGATACGGGAACGGGATACGGGAACAGGATACGGGAACGGGATACGGGAACGGGATACGGGAACGGGATACGGGAACGGGATACGGCAACGGGATACGGAATCTGGATACAGAATCTGGATACGAGAGCTGATTAAGGGATTCAGTAACGGTATACGGGATACATGAACTGGATACGGGAACGGGATACCGGAAGAGGATAACGGAACGGGATACCGGAACGGGATACCGGAACGGGATACCGGAACGGGATACCGGAACGGGATACCGGAACGGGATACCGGAACGGGATACCAGTACGGGATACCGGAACGGGATACGGGAAGTGGATACGGGAACAGGGAACGGCATACGGTCACGGGATACGGGAACGGGATACGGGAACGGGATACGGGAACGGAATACGGGAACGGAATACGGGAACGGAATACGGGAACGGGATGCGGGAACGGGACATGGTAACGGGATACGGGAACGGGATACGGGAACGGGATACGGAAACGGGATACGGAAACGGTATACGGAAACGGGATACAGGATACGGTAACGGGATACGGGAACGGGATACGGGAACGGGATACGGGATACGGGAACGGGATACGGGGACGGAATAAGGGAACGGAATACGGGACGGGAGACGGGAACGGGATACGGGAACGGGATACGGGAACGGGATACGGGAACGGGATACGGGAACGGGATACGGGAACGGGATACGGGAACGGGATACGGGAACGTGATACGGGAACGGGATGCGGAAACGAGATACGGAAACGGGATACGGGAACGGGAACGGGAACTGGAGAGGGAGCGGGACACAGGATACGGTATACGGGAACGGGAACGGGAACTGGAGCGGGAGCGCCATACGGGATACGGGATACGGGATACGGGTACGGGATACGGGTACGGGATACGGGAAAGGGATACGGGAACGGGATACGGGAACGGGATACGGGAACGGGATACGGGAACGAGATACGGGATACGGGATACGGGATACGGGATACGGGATACGGGATACGGGATACGGGATACGGGATACGGGAACGATATACGGGATACGTGATACGGGAACGGGATACTGGAACGGGATACGGGAACGGGATACGGGATACGGGATACGGGAACGGGATACTGGAACGGGATACTGGAACGGGATACGGGATACGGGAACGGGATGCGGGAACGGTATACGGGAACTGGATACGGGAGCTGATTAAGGTATACGGGATACGAGAACGGGATACGGGATCATAATATGGGAACGGGATACGGGATACGGGAACGGGATACGGGATACGGGAACGGGATACGGGGACGGAATAAGGGAACGGAATACGGGACGGGAGACGGGAACGGGATACGGGAACGGGATACGGGAACGGGATACGGGAACGGGATACGGGAACGGGATACAGGAACGGGATACGGGAACGGGATACGGGAACGGGATACGGGAACGGGATACGGGAACGGGATACGGGAACGGGATACGGGAACAGGACACGGGAACGGGATACGGGAACGGGATACGAGAACGGGATACGAGCACGGGATACAATATACGGGAACTGGATACGGAACGGGATACGGGAACGGGAAACAGGAAGCGGATTCGGAAACTGGATACGGGAGTGGGATAAAGGATACGGGATCGGATACGTGAACGGGATACGGGATACGGAAACGGGAAACGAGATACGGGATACTGGAACGGGATACGGGATACGGGAACGGGATACGGGAACGTGATACGGGTACGTGATACGGGAACGTGATACGGGAACGTGATACGGGAATGTGATACGGGAACGGGATGCGGAAACGAGATACGGAAACGGGATACGGGAACGGGAACGGGAACTGGAGAGGGAGCGGGACACAGGATACGGTATACGGGATACGGGAACGGGATACGGGATACGGGAAACGGGAACGGGATACGGGAACGGGATACGGGAACGGGATACTGGAACGGGATACGGGAACGGGATACGGGAACGGGATACGGGAACGGGATACGGGAACGGGATACGGGAACGGGATACGGGAACGGGATACCGGAAGGGGATACGGGAACGGGATACGGGAACAGGATACGGGAACGGGATACGGGAACGGGATACGGGAACGGGATACGGGAACGGGATACGGGAACGGGATACGGGAACGGGATACGGGAACGGGATACGGCAACGGGATACGGAATCTGGATACAGAATCTGGATACGAGAGCTGATTAAGGGATTCAGTAACGGTATACGGGATACATGAACTGGATACGGGAACGGGATACCGGAAGAGGATAACGGAACGGGATACCGGAACGGGATACCGGAACGGGATACCGGAACGGGATACCGGAACGGGATACCGGAACGGGATACCAGTACGGGATACCGGAACGGGATACGGGAAGTGGATACGGGAACAGGGAACGGCATACGGTCACGGGATACGGGAACGGGATACGGGAACGGGATACGGGAACGGAATACGGGAACGGAATACGGGAACGGAATACGGGAACGGGATGCGGGAACGGGACATGGTAACGGGATACGGGAACGGGATACGGGAACGGGATACGGAAACGGGATACGGAAACGGTATACGGAAACGGGATACAGGATACGGTAACGGGATACGGGAACGGGATACGGGAACGGGATACGGGAACGGGATACGGGAACGGGATACGGTAACTGGATACGGGAGCTGATTAAAGTATCCCGGATACGCGAACGGTATACGGGATACGGGATCAGAATACGGAAAAGGGATACGGGAACGGGATATAAGATGTCGTGATATACGCGATATACGGGAACTGGATACGGAACGGGAAACCGGAAGGGGTTTCGTAAACTGGATACGGGAGCGGGATAAAGGATACGGGATCGGATACGTGAAGGGGATACGAGATACGGAAACGGGAAACGAGATACGGGATACGGGAACGGGATACGGGAACGGGATACAGCATACGGGATACGGGAACGGGAACGGGAACGGGATACGTAATACGTAATACGTAATACGTAATACGTAATACGGAATACAGAATACGGAATACAGAATACGGAATACGAGAAACGAGATACGGAATACGGAACACAGAATAATGAATACGGAATACTGAATACGGAATACTGAATACGGAATACGGGGCACTGGAAACGGCTAGCATATATAAATAAGCTGGCTATATAAATTGCGCATCGCCCAATAAAGGCCATCTAGTCCCTATATTATAAATCCTAAAAGATGACCCGCCGCCGCCGCCGACGGGGTGACGCCCTAAATCGGTTCCTGTGCAGCCGTCTGATGAGTTATGAGGGTGATTTTTTCAGGACTTTTGGGAATCGTGATTCAACAGGTCGTATCAAGTTTTTGTGACGATACGACAGATGGTGCGGTGTCGGCGCGTGCGCGCGTGCGCCATTCGTTTAACATGGGAAACGCGACATTGTGAAATCGCGAAAAACGGGCAAGTTTCGCGCGGTTCCCCGGCCGCTTGCTCGGCAACCGAGAGCCGGAGCGATATGCGAGCAACACTATGTGATAGATAATCGATTGACCTTGCCTATAGGATGTCGTCCAGAGCGATGCGCGTGCCACGTGCAAAGTTGTGACCACTTTCATGATAAAATTGACATATTCAGGATTTAAATTGGTATTCGGAAACCGTTCGACGTAGAAGGCTGAACCGGGCACCATTTTGCAGGCGCAGCGACCGTCTTCAAATTATATGTGTTACTCAAAGCTGTGTGACTAATATTTTAGAGTTGAAGTTGAAATGCAATATTTTCGGACCAATTAATGCTTCACACCGCCGTAACACCCAACACGAGGACAAACTTGACCGGCAAATTTACACAGACGGATATCGCCGTTCTTGCTGACCTATATCCACCCAAAATATTATGTAAATCGCTCATAGGTAACTTATGCTGAAGTCAAACGTAAACGATTACCGACGCTAACGTTGCGAAATAATTGCGTCGAATAAAATAGCGTCGTTTAAGTTTGCCCAAGACTGACACTGCCGCAGTCAAATTCATCAATGAGCGCATGACTAGCTGACGTCGCATCTCCCACCCGGGGAGATTTTGTTGAAGCCGGTTGACATATTGCAGGCATTTAACCCGCTAGAATGTTTTGGCAGATACTGCGATACGGCAACGAGATACGGTAAGAAGATTTTGGAATGAAATACGGCAACAAGATACGGAAACTGGGTACGAGAAAGGGATGCTGGAACGAGATACGGGAACAGGATACGGGAATGAGATACGGTAGCTAGATATGGTAAGGAGATATCGGAACGGTGTACTAGATACGGGAATAAGATACGGGAGCGGGATACGGGAACGGGCCACGGGAACGGGCTACGAGAACGGGATACGGGAACGGGATACGGGAACGAGATACGGGAACGGGATACGGGAACGGGATACGGGAACGTGATACAGGAACGTGATACGGGAACGTGATACGGGAATGGGATACGGAAACAAGATACGGAAACGGGATACGAGAACGGGGACTGGAGTGGGAGCGCGATACGGGATACTGGAACGGGATACGGCAACGGGATACAGGAATGGGATACGGCAACGGGTACGGGAATGGGATACGGGAATGGGATACGGGAATGGGATACGGGAATGGGATACGGGAATTGGATACGGGAATTGGATACGGGAATTGGATACGGGAATGGGATACGGGAATGGGATACGGGAATGGGATACGGGAATGGGATACGGGAATGGGATACGGGAATGGGATACGGGAATGGGATACGGGAATGGGATACGGGAATGGGATACGGGAATGGGATACGGGAATGGGATACGGGAATGGGATACGGGAACATCATATGAGATACGGAAATGGGATATGGGAACGGGATACGGGAAAAGAATACTGGAACGGAATACGGGAACGGAATACGGGAACGGAATACGGGAACGGAATACGGGAACGGAATACGGGAACGGAATACGGGAACGGAATACGGGAACTGGATACGAGAACGAGATAGGGGAACGGGATACGGGAACGGGATGCGGGAACAGGAAAGGGTAAAGGGATACGGAAACGGGATACGGGAACGGGATACGGGAACGGGATACGGGAACGGGATACGGGAGCGGGATACGGGAACGGGATACGGGAACGGGATACGGGAACGGGATACGGGAACGGGATACGGGAACGGGATACTGGAACGGGATACGGGAACGGGATACGGGAACGGGATACGGGATACGGGAATGGGATACGGAACGGTATACGGGAACGCGATACGGGAACAGGATACGGGAACAGGATACGGGAACGGGATACGGGAACGGGATATGGGAACGCGATACGGGAACGGGATACGGGAACTGGATACGGGAAAGGGATACGGGAACGGGATACGGGAACGGGATACGGGATACGGGAACTGGATACGGGAACGGGATACGGGAACGGGATACGGGAACGGGATACGGGAACAGGATACGGGAACGGAATACGGGAACGGGATGCGGAAACGGGATACGGGAACGGTATACGGGAACGGAAACGGGATGCGGAAACGGGATACGGGAACGGTATACAGGAACGGGAACGGGATACGGGAACGGGATACGGGATACGGGATACGGGATACGGCATACGGGAATGGGATACGGGATACGGGAACGGGATTCGGGAACGGGATACGGGAACGGGATACGGGAACGGGATACGGGAACGGGATACGGGAACGGGATACGGGAACGGGATACGGGAACGGGATACGGGAACGGGATACGGGAACGGGATACGGGAACGGGATACGGGAACGGGATACGGGAACGGGATACGGGATACGGTATACGGGATTAGGATACGGGAACGGGATACGGGAACGGGATACGGGAACGGGATACGGGAACGGGATACGCGAACGGGATACGGGAACGGGATACGGGAACGGGATACGGGAACGGGATACGGGAACGGGATACGGGAACGGGATACGGGAACGGGATACGGGAACGGGATACGGGAACGAAAACGGGATACTGGAACGGGATAATGGAACGGGATACGGGAACGGGATACGGGAACTGGATACGAGAACGGGAACGGGGTACGGTATACAGGAACGGGATACGGGAACGGGATACGGGAACAGGATACGGGAACGGGATACTGGAACGGGATACGGGAATGTGATACGGGATACGGGAACGGGATACGGGAGCAGCATACGGGCAAGTAATACGGCAACGGGGTACGGGATACGGGATACGGGATACGGGATACAGAATACGGGATACGGGATGTGGGGTGTGGGATCCGGGATGCGGGATACGGGATACCAGAACGGAATACAGGAACGGGATACGGGATACGGGAACGGGATATTAGCTGGCTATATAAATTGAAGGCTATATTAATTGCGCATCGCGCAATACAGGCCCTCAGGCCCTCTATTATAAATCCTAAAAGATGACCCGCCGCCGCCGCCGGAGTGACGCCCTAAATTGGCTCCTGTGCAGCCGTCTGATGAGTTATGAGGGTGATTTTTTCAGGACGTTTGGGTCTCGTGATTCAACAGGTCGTATCAAGTTTTGGTGTCGATCCGACTGATGGTGCGGTGTTGGTACGTGCGCGCATGCGCCATTCGTTTAACATGGGAAACGCGACATTGTGAAATCGCGAAAAACGGGCAAGTTTCGCGCGGTTCCCCGGCCGCTTGCTCGGCAACCGAGAGTCGCAGCGATATGCGAGCAGCACTATGTGATATATAATCGATTGGCCTTGCGTATAAGATGTCGTCCAGAGCGATGCACGTGCCACGTGCAAAGTTGTGACCACTTTCATGATAAAATTGCATATTCAGGATTTAAATTGGTGCTCGGAAACCGTTCAACGTAGAAGGCTGATCCTGGCACCATTTTGCAGGCGCAGGGACCGTCTTCAAATTATATGTGTTACTCAAAGCTGTGTGACTAATATTTTGGAGTTGAAGTTGAAATGCAATATTTTTGGACAATTAAATCCTTCACACCGCCGTAACACCCAAAACGAGGACAAACTTGACCGGCAAATTTACACAGACGGATAGCACTGTTCTTGCTGACCTATATCCACCCAAAATATTCTGTAAATCGCTGATAGGTAACTTATGCTCAAGTCAAACGTAAACGATTACCGACGCTAACGTTGCGAAATAATTTCGTCGAATAAAATAGCATCGTTTAAGTTAGCCCCAGACTGACACTGCCGCAGTCAAATTCATCAATGAGCGCATGACTAGCAGACGTCGCACCGCCCTCCCGGGGAGATTTTGTTGAAGCCGGTTGACATATTTCAGGCATGTAAACCGCTAAAATGTTTTGGCAGAGACCGCAACACGGGAACGAGATACGGTAAGAAGATATGGGAACGAAATACGGCAACAAGATACGGAAACTGGGTACGGAAAGGGATGCTGGAACGAGATACGAGAACACGATACGGGAATGAGATACGGTAACTAGATATGGTAAGGAGATATCGGAACGGTGTACGAGATACTGGAATGAGATACGGGAGCGGGATACGGGAGCGGGATCGTGATAAGGGAACGGGATACGGGAACGCGTTACGGGATCGGGATACGGTAACGGGATACAGGAACGGAATATGGTAACGGGATATGGGAACGTGCTTTGGGAACAGGATACGGGAACGGGAACGGATACGGGAACGGATACGGGAACGGATACGGGAACGGATACGGGAACGGATACGGGAACGGATACGGGAACGGATACGGGAACGGATACGGGAACGGATAAAGGGACGGATACGGGAACGGATACGGGAACGGATACGGGAACGGATACGGGAACGGATACGGGAACGGATACGGGAACGGAAACGGAATACGGGAACTGGGTACGGGAACGGGATACGGTAACGGGATACGGGAACGGGATACGGGAACGGGATACGGGAACGGGATACGGGAACGGGATACGGGAACGGGATACGGGAACGGGATACGGGAACGGGATACGGGAACGGGATACGGGAACGGGATACGGGAACGGGATACGGGAACGGGAACGGGATATGGGATACGGGAACGGGATACGGGAACGGGATACGGGAACTGGAGACGGGAACGGGATACGGGAACGGGATACGGGAACAGGATACGGGAACGGGATACGGGAACGGGATACGGGAACGGGACACGGGAACGGGACACGGGAACGGGATACGGGAACGGGATACGGGAACGGGATACTGGAACGGTATACGGGATACGGGATACGGGATACGGGATACGGGAACGGGTACGGGTACGGGTACGGGATACGGGAACGGGATACGGGCACGGGGTACGGGAACGGGAACAGGATACTGGAACAGGATATGGGAACAGGTATTGTATTTTGTATTTTGTATTGCACTTCAGCAGGTTCATCCACACGATTGAGGTTATTATTGAACCATTGTCATACAAAGTTCACACGTCAGTCATATGATGATACAGCCTAACTATACTTACATTCGCTGCACAAGCTTACGAGCACGGGACTTACAACTATACACAGTCATCTCACTCAATCCGTTGCGCATCGCTACAGAGTTGTACAGCTTCGATGCGCGATATCCAGAGCAGCGCTTACCATGGTTGTTCCTTGGCCGTGCAATTGATAAGTGAGAAGACTGTCGAGTTGAACGCGCTACAGCTTCATGGTTGTACGAGAGTTGACATCGCAGTGACAGAGCTCTACAGGTACGGGAACGGGTTATGGGATACGGGATTAGGGTACGGGAACAGGATACGGGAACAGGATACGGGAACAGGATACGGGAACAGGATACGGGAACAGGATACGGGAACAGGATACGGGAACGGGATATGGGAACGGCATACCGGAACGGGATACATGAACGGGATACGGGAACTGGATACGAGAACGGGAACGGGGTACGGTATACAGGAACGGGATACGGGAACGGGATACGGGAACAGGATACGGGAACAGGATACGGGAACAAGATACGGGAACAGGATACGGGAACAGGATACGGGAACAGGATACGGAAACGGGATACGGGAATGTGATACGGGATACGGGAACGGGATACGGGAGCAGCATACGGGCAAGGAATACGGCACCGGGGTACGGGATACGGGATACGGGATACGGGATACAGAATACGGGATACGGGATGTGGGGTGTGGGATCCGGGATGCGGGATACGGGATACCAGAACGGGATACAGGAACGGGATACGGGATACGGGAACGGGATATTAGCTGGCTATATAAATTGAAGGCTATATTAATTGCGCATCGCGCAATACAGGCCCTCTAGTTCAATATAAATAGAAGTAAAAAGCAAAAATGGAAATGCGTTTTTATGCATAGTAATGCTGTGAGAAGTGGTCGATTTTTGTCATTTAAAGGTCATAACTCAGTCATTTTTGAAGATATCAACTTTAAATTTGGTACACATTCACCGCACACGTTTCGATGACATATATTCCTGTTTTTTTTTTATAATTATAAAATGTATTTGGATTTCTCAAAATTGAATTTGGAAAAATTCAAAAATCCGAGATAGCAGTTTGATAGCCCAGTCCATTTTTAGTAATTTGATTTCAGACAATTGAGTTTATCTCAAACATCGTACCTTTGCCAGGACTTTCCGCAAACCATTATTTTGCAACAAAAACCGAAGAACATGACGTCACTCTGACGTCATTTTCGGTTGACTTATCATAACTTCATATTTCTCCTTTTGCCAACATGTGTATAATTGATGTGAGAGAAGGTACTGCAAGTTTGGTGACGATAACTGTGTTCGTTTATGAGTTATTGCAAAATAACTGGGGGGGGCAAAAAAATTGCCCCCCCCCCCCAGTAAGTCTCGGGTTAAATGATCGATTGCATGCACTTTAACCTGAATTGTGTGTTTTCTCCCCAGGTAAATATGTGGCTGCCACAGATAACAGACGTCTGAGGAGATGGTGGCGGAGGCCATATTTTCGAAACTAACAGGACCCTTGCTGGCCATGGAGCGCCAGGACGGATGGATGCTCAAGCTGCACCAGAGCGGCGAGCTGCGTCCGCTCGGTGGCCATCTTCGTAAGCTACCTGCGAAGCGACGCCCCGGCTGTGGGGCTGGATATGCAGCGCTGGCATCTGCAGATGGAGTTAAGTTTTCGAGCCGCATGGTCAGCAAACGAATGTTGTTTCAATTGGAAACCAGTCGATGTGTTTTCTGCAGGTTTTGTCTTCCTTACCACGCTGTTACTTCTTTCCCAGGCCATCACAGAGCGGCTGAAAGGGTGGCGAGACACCCTAGAGTCGCGCGAGGCGGAGGCCGAACAACATTTTGAGGGACAGGCGCACAAGATCGTGCCATTTGAGGAGCAGCAGCGCTTTTTAGAGGTGACTCCCAAATCAAGTGTTGTCTTATATGCTGTGTACACATTACGTGCAACTTTTCGTGCTGATCCATCAGTGTTAATGTATATGTCAGTTGTATGCTAATGTCAGTTGTCATGTACATGTTAATGTCAGTTGTAAATGTATGATCCATCAGTGTCATACGTTTTTTACGTCATACATACATACGTACGTAAGTCACATACGTCATACATACGTCATACGTTTCTCTATTTTGTTCTGAGGATGCCATTGTTTGTAGTCTGGTTATAAGTGCTATCTGTCGGAAGTGTTTTGCTTCTCTCAGATTGTAACATGTATCTTCTCTTTTGTTGCAGTCAAGTGGCAGCGGCCATGGGCCACCGCCCAAAAAAGGCCAAGGCCGCATACGACGTACATGGGGCGTGGCATGCCCGCAACCGGATCGTCGGCCACGAGGCAATCTTCCGCGGCCTGCAACGATTATCAGCGGCCAGCAACGGCGGTGGCGAGGAGGAGGAAGAGACCGCAGAGCTGGACAGCTCGTCCTCGCTCCTCTTCAAGGACGGCGCAGAAGAGGAGACGGCCGCTCCTGCCGACGCCGTCCCCGCCGCCACCCCCACCACCACACCTGCCCCCGCCGCCACCGCCGCACCTGCCTCTGCCGCCACCGCCCGCACCTGCCTCTGCCGCCACTGCCCGCACCTGCCTCTGCCGCCACCGCCGCACCTGCCTCTGCCGCCACCGCCGCACTTGCCTCTGCCGAAGCTCTTGCCACTCGCGCTGCTTGCGCCACTCCAGCGGATACCCCCGGTGCGAAAGTACTGGACGAACAAGGAAATACAGCTGCTGTCCTCGGCCATGAACGCGTTCATAACGGGCCATAAAACCCGTTATGATGCGCGCGACCTGAGTGCGGACGTTCTGGCGGCGCTAGAGCGCTTCTCTTCAGAACAGATCTACGAAAAGGCAAAGTACCTGAAGAAAAGATTTAAATAGTGAGACATGTAGTTTAAGTGGTTCGCCGACCCGGCCGCGTCGCGACTGCGGCTGCCAAATGAGCCTAAGAACTTGTCGTCTGGGTGCAATAAAGACGTGTGCCTTTTCCCCTTAATTTTGAATAGCATGAGATGTGATGATGGGATGGATAATGCGACGAATGAGACGGAGAATACTTAATATCCGGTATCAAGTATTTTGCCGCACGACAGCTGACTGGCGCGTCAAAAATGGCCGCTGTATTGGCCGGTACGGTATTTCTGGAAAACATTATCTTCTAATCCATTTTTACTCAATAGACCGAAATTTGGATATGAAATGTGCCGTGTCAAGGGGACCACGAAGATATCAAACTTGTATAAATCAACCTGGCCGTTCCGGAGCAAATAATCGGAAACCAATCTTGTAAATACTGTACCACGATAGAGGGATGTATTGCGGTACAGTATTTTGAGACGGACAGCCAGACAGACAGACAGACAGCGGGGTGTGTGGGTGTGCGTGTGCGTGTGCGTGTGCGTGTGCGCGTGCGCGTGCGCGTGCGCGTGCGCGTGCGCGTGCGCGTGCGCGTGCGCGTGCGCGTGCGCGTGCGCGCCGCAGATGTAAATGTATATTGTATATTGGATGTGTTTGGGTGTGAGCGCCTCCACCGGCAGCCGCCCCGTCGCGTTGCTTCTCAGTTTTCTAGTGTTTTCGCGCGATTTTAAGTTTCGGCCACCTGCAAGATTTGCCTGGTATTCGCAAGAAGCGTTTCGGACCGACCGAAGTGATTTTCGTGCCTCTTTCTTTCGTGTTTAATATTGTTTTCCTCATGTAGTATTTTCAATATTTGGCCATGGGCTTCGCCCGTATAAACTCCTTTCTACTGTTTCTGGAGGAGGCTACCACCGCCGTCTCCACCAATCGCAAGGCTACTCAGTGCGCAATCCCCAACCGTCTCTAGTCTACCGTCGGCGTCAACATCAGCCCGCGCGCCGGACAGGGGAACTCTGTTCACATAGCCGACCTTCCTACCGCCATCAATCACTCGCCACCTGGCGCTCACCCGGGCAGTGGCGGCGTAAGGCGGCACCGCAGGGGGAGAAGAGCCGGCCATCGCATCCAGGCACTTCCTCGTCACGCCATCGATGAGGAACATCAACGACGCCTAAACCAAGGCCGTGCTCTGATCCCCCTCACGTCCGACACCCCTGGGGCACAGCCGCCCTGTCGTGTAGATTGCCAAACGCTCCCGCGCTGTCTGCTACGGCTGCCTCGGCTACCTCAACGCAACCAACCAGACCAAACAGCTATTCAAAGTCCGCTCAACATCTGTCACCTAAAGATACGTTCACTTACTGCCAGACTTGAGGAAGTGAATGAACTATTAATCTGCCACAAACTCGACATATTGTGTTTGTCGGAAACATTCGTGACCGCAGACGTGCGCACATAAATTCTCGTTTTTCTTGGTTATAGAATGTACCGCTCCGATAGACGCCAACCTCGACGAGGAAGACCGAAAGTGCGAGGTGGCGGCATCGCCATCATCTGCTGTGAGTGTCGTATCAGTAGAAAAAAAAACTATCAATAGTAAACTATGAACCCACAGTGGACGCCCTCTGGCTCTCAGTGACACGCCGCGGCCGAACAGTGGTAGTGGGCGCCATCTACAGGCCACCAGACAGCGCCACCAGCGGATTCATCGAAACACTCCGAGACCAGCTCCAGGATACCATGACGCGAGGCACTCCAGTTTTTCTGCTCGGCGACACAAATCTAGATGTCTCGACACCAAATTCACCAAACATTCGGAAATATCTTCAACTCCTATCTGACCTCAACCTACAGCAACTCGTCAGTAAACCGACGCACCTTTTACCGAGACCAACAATTTTAGACCATATTATCACTAATCAGTCCGATCTACACTCCTCAGCCCGCGTACTCCCTGACTCACTCAGTGACCACCAGCCTGTTACCCTTTCCGTATCACTCCCAAGAATCCACACCGTGCCCGAACTCCGCCACATCAGACGCTGGGATCGGACAGACTGGGACAGCGTCAGTCTCGACCTCCTGCTATCCGATTGGGGTCCATTGTATGCGGCCAGCGGCGTAGACGATAAGGTAGGAGAGTTTATGCGGATATGGAACGGAGTCATCGATCGCCACTGCCCCTTGGTACAGGTGCGATCAAGTCGAAAACGAGGCTGCCCATGGTTAACACAAGATCCGGAGCTCCGCGACCTCATGGCACAGCAGGACGTGACGTGAAAGAAATGGAGAAAACACCTCACGGATGAAAATCACGCAATCTACAGGAGGCTGCACAACAGGGTCCGCAGTCGGCTAGTACGTGCCCGCATGGACTTTCTGTGCAGCCAACTTACCAACAATGACTATCGTAGCTTTTGGTCTAGGTTCAATCAATTTGCAAAATGTGCTGATGCGGGGAGCGCAAACGCGGACATTAAAATCAGGGGTGAGCTAGCCGACCAGTTTTTGAGTATTTTGCAAGTGTCGGTTCCAGCATCGCAAATGACCTGCAATCAAGTGTTCATTCTGACCAGTTTGAGCCGCGTCCTTCGACTGTTGGCACGTCTCGTTTTCAACTTCAGCCTGCCACTCTTCCCGAACTATCAAAAGCAGTGCGTCAAATGAGTGATACCAGATCTGTTGGTCTTGATGAGGTTCCAATACTGGCGGTGCGGCGCTGTTTCGATGTTATTGGTACCCCTTGCTACATGTGATAAATAAATACCTCCCTCAGTAGTGGAGTTTTCCCTTCGAAGTGGAAAACGCCTTGTGTGGTCCCATTGCACAAGGCAGGAGATCGCAGTGTAGCTAGTAATTACCCGCCAATCTCTCTGCTGTCGATCCTGTCAAAAATAGCCGAACGCATTGTCGGTACGCAACTTAGCCATTATCTGCGATTCAACCACATTCTTACCGACAACCAGTGTGCTTATCGACGTGGCCACTCCACGGAGGACGCTATCATCGACGCTGTCTCATGGGTCAATTCTAAGATCGACAACGAAATGCTAGCTTCAATTATGGCAATTGACCTGAGCAAGGCTTTCGGCAGCGTAGACCATAGCCTCTTCCTACAAAAATTAGAATGGTATGGTATATGAGAATAACCCAAAAGCAAATGTATGGCAAAGCTTACGGTATATTAATGGCTTGATCACTGCACTGCAA
Source organism: Chirona hameri (assembly GCA_036785665.1). Lineage (NCBI taxonomy): Eukaryota > Metazoa > Arthropoda > Thecostraca > Balanomorpha > Balanidae > Chirona > Chirona hameri. The sequence goes on from JAXIVJ010003510.1 coordinate 78,892, forward strand.
TGAAGAACGACAAAGACTTTGTGTTTGTCGTCTTTGTCGTTCTTCATCGCAGTGCAGTGATCAAGGTATTAATATACCGAAAGCTTTGCCATACATCTGCTTTTGGGTTATTCTCATCACTTACTCCATCTGTCATGGATAAAACGCAAGTTATGGTATATCATTTCACTGGTTCGCCAGCTACCTTAGAGGACGCGAGCAGATGGTTCGTGGCGGCTCAGTGGTCCGTCCAGTGAATTATGGTGTCCCGCAGGGGTCTATCATCGGCCCTATTATCTTCAGTCTATTTGTAAATGACATTGCGGGTTTTCTCGCTCATGGTCGACTACTGTGTTAAGCTGACGATACGCAGCTGCTCGATTGCTCGCTATCTGACAGTGACAGTCTGTCACAGCTCAAAATCCGCCTGGAAGAATCAGCAACATCAGTTCATAAATAACTCTCTGAAAATGAACGCAACACAAACCGATTTCATCATTCTTGGAACCAAACAAAGGGTGAAAAAACGTCGAACTTCCAGTTTAATCTGTCGGGGACCACACTTCAGTCATCGCATGCCATAACATATTAGGAGTCACCATTGACCAGTCCCTGTCCTGGGACCAGCAAATATCTACCGTGGTGCGTCGATGCTATAGCATCCTCATCTCCCTGAACAGATTTCGGCGTCACTTCACACCAAGAGCTCTCATCACAATCAGTCAAGCCCATGTATTATCTCAAATAATGTATTGCCTTCCCGTTTGGGGTGGAGCAGCTGACTATCAACTGAATCGGATTCAAAAACTGATTAACTTCGCAGCTCGAGTGGTCACCGGTGCAAGGCACCGGGATCACATTACTCCAACGCTGAACGCACTGCACTGGAACCGGATCGGCGAACTAATCGAGCACCGTGGCTGTATCAAGGTGTATCGAGACCTCACAGACCAAAATACCCCATCCGCAGTAACAGCAATGTTCACCCCCGCCCCCCTCCCCCGATCAGATGTTGCCATGCGGGACACCAGGCTGACGGACACGGCGCAACTCCACCTGTCGAGGGTACGGCTGACCGGCACTCAGCGCTCATTTGTGTACAGAGCAGCAGCCGCATCGAACACTCTTCCAACGGAGACCATCAATGCCCAAACTCTGGGGAGTTTCAAAGCATGGCTCTACGCAAACGAAAGCCTCATCAGTAAACTGTCTCATCTGTGTAGCACTATGAAATGGATGTATCTTCCTGTATATTATAGGGTATTTTGTTATGTGTGTACCTATGTGTATGCTGCCTCACCTATGTAGAAGCTGTCAAACCGATGTCCCGAAAAACTATGTTCGCATGGATGGACTGGTTAATACAATACAATAATACAATATGTATATGTATATGTATATGTATATGTACATGTATATGTATATGTATATGTATATGTATATGTATATGTATATGTATATGTATATGTATATGTGTATGTATATGTATATGTATATGTATATGTGTATGTATATGTATATGTATATGTATATGTATATGTATATGTATATGTATATGTATATGTATATGTATATGTATATGTATATGTATATGTATATGTATACGTATATGTATATGTGTACGCATATACGCATGGTTTCATCGGTCCTTTTCGGCTCCCTACGCGCGCCGAAAAGGCCCCTTCTGGCCTCCAGGGGGAGGGCGCCCCACCTCCCCCCTTTGGCTACGTGCCTGAACTGCCCGTTCATTTACTTGCTTACATACCCTTGCCTTTGATTCAACTGTTTTCTAGTGAAAACATTATCGTCCCTCTCAGCAGTCAAACCTGACACCGCCCTTGCCTGAGTTCATATGTTTCGTCTGATGCGGTGTTTGTTGCCTCCCTTCTCTGTAACTTGGCACTACCCATGCTAGAGGCCACGTGTCGTTTCGTCTGATGTAGTATACGTTACCCCCTCCGCTGTGACCTGGAGAAGCCTCTGATAGACACCATGTACCGCTCCGTCTGCAGTGGTGAACGTTACCCCCCTCTGCTGTGACCTGGAGCCGCCCATGATAAACGTCATGTACCGCTCCGTCTGATGTGGTGAATGTTTCCTCCCACTCCCCTGTTACCTGACACTGCCTCTGCCTTAGAACGTTACCCACTCTCCTTTAGGGCCTGGGGCCACCCTTGCTGGTGTACATTACCCCCTCCGCTGTAGCCTGGAGCCGCCCCTGATAGACGCCAGGTGCCGCTTTGTCGGATGTGGGTTCAAAATATCTGCTCCTCCCCTGTGACCTGGCACTGTCTCTGCCGTAGAACATTACCCTCTTTCCTCTAGGGCCTGGAGCCGCCCTTGTCGGTGTACATTACCCCTCCGCTGCGACCTGGAGCCGCCCCTGTCAGAGGTCCCGTGCCGCTGTGCCTGCGGCGAAGGACGCTGACCCGGGCGGGGTGGCCGGCGGAGCGGGGCAGACGGCCGGCGGTGGAGCTGTGCGGCGGAGGTGGTCTGTCTGATTCTGGGGAGCAGCTGCTGGGATTATACCGACTACCATGGCGGAGACCACTGATACCGTTGCTGGTAAGTGGAACATTCTAAATTTTGGACTGTGACTCTTAGAGTTCAAGATCTCGTTATTAGACATAATCCTTTGAGTATGAGTTACTGGATCTCTTGGTCAATTTGCTCGCGCAAAGATTCGGGAGAAGTCCGTATCCTTCTCGAATATTCTATATTGAGCCAAAAGTGGATCCAGAGAACGGCCTTTAGTTTGGCATGTGCTTTCTACAATACCGCGATTCTGCACGGGAGAATACTTCGCTTAATTGAAGGCTTCTTTCAAGGTACGGTCATTATGTGGTGACAACTTACTCGATTAAGCTAAAAATAGGTATATTTTACAAATTGGCACTCGTAGTAAAATAACAATTGTGGTAAAGGGAAAAGTGAACTCTTGTCTTGTGTTATATGAAAGGGAAAATTACACCTAAATTTGTAATGCAAATCTTTAAAATCAGTTCGAATCAAACATTTAGCAATTTTGGTTTTTCTTTAGTTTAAGGTATTTGCTTCTTTCGTAACTGTGTTCTGCCTTCTCAGGTAACTTGAAGATTCCTCGTCCAGTCTTGACTTTGGAGTTGGAAAATCACAACGTTTGGACCCACGGCCGGACACTGACCACGCTCACAGGTGCGCTCAGCTAATCCTAATTTGCTAATTTGCACATGGTAAGCTAATCCTAATTAGCAGTGTTTGTCGAGCTTCTCTTTCAATGATGAATACTCACGATGCAACTAAAATGGTGTTGGCGCTGGTCACATAAGCTGCATTCCAAATAACTTTTGGCGTTATTATTTTGTGCATTTATGAATTGTATTTTTGTATAGTTTTACTTCGTTTTGTGTATAGATATTCCTTAACAGAACAAAATGAATCGCTGATATTAAGCCAACGTCGGGCTGGCGAGGCCTCCTGAATTGTTCAATGCGAAAGATTCGCGGAGTCCCATGTGAGAACATGTTCATGAACTTTTTTTCCCTAAAAAAAATATCTTTGAAGATATTCAACTTTTAGTTTCAAGCGGAAAGTTGGGTTGAAGTCTTATTTTTTAATGACTGGGGAATTCTTTGTGCTGCCAAATATATGGCACAATTTGTTGTCAATCTATTGCGCAGAAAAGGCGAACCACCCGGTGTCTAGATTGGCTTAGATTGCGAACCACCCGACATCGAGAAATGAAAGACTAAAATATTGCAAGGCTGACCTTAAAACAAGTAGACTATCATTACCAGTTGGGTAGAGACACGACTATGTCGTTTTGGAGGCCCTATTCAAATATACATGGGCCTTATTTTCGCAAGTCAAAATCAAACTCTAATATATTTTTGAATGGATCATTGTGGTTGTTAACTGCTACCATACTTAATTTCAATACCTAGCCATAAAATGGATATCTAGACTCTAAATCTAATGTTAAGATAGGATAGTCCCTTTAAAGCACCAGCAGACTGTTTAAATTCAGTATTGTGTGAGGAATGTTTTGTAATATCAATTAATTATTCCTGAGGTTAGGGACAGGTAGTGGGTTTTTACGCATAACAAATTCAGCGTATTTTTATCGACTTTTCGATATACTTCTCACATCTTAGACCGACTTCTGTCCTAAAACTTTCTTAACTTCTCATATTTGTTTGTTTAACATTCTTGATTGTGCTTGTGACGTCACGTCATAATTTGTGACTGCATTTTTGACGCATATGCGTATTGAAGTGGTTTTGCTAGTTATAATGAAGTAGGTGTGTATAGTTTGTTGTGAAGATCTTAGTTTATTGGAAAGATACATGTCTGCCAATGTAATCAATTTTACCTAACCTTGCCGCCTAAACCTAGGAGAATCTAGAACAAAAAAAAAATGTTGCTTCTCGCTGTTTTTCCCTTTATAATTCGAACATGTTCAAAGCGTTAGCAAGGCTACTATTACTATTAGTCCGCCATTGACTGTGGGGGGGCTTTTAACGCACCCACCCGTTGATGATTTTTCGAAATAGCTGAAAACTAATGGCGGTATCAACCATTAGTTTTCTTCGGATACCTTATACATTCTTATAGTCTTGTGCGCAAAAAATAAAGAAATTTCGTTTTTTTCTCTAGTTATAGCGAATTTAGTGACTCGCTACACTAGTTTTACACAAATCAGCTAAACGTTCAAACTGGCTTCTTATTTTGGAAAATTTTAGTTTTTGACCCCAAAAAACATTTTTTGGGGGGAAATTTTCACAATCAAAATTTTCTAAAATATTCAAGAGCCGGAAGATATGTTGGAACCATACATAGGCGAAACTACCATATCAAATTTCAAACTCATCTCCATTTGACTGACTTGTGACATCTAAAGTATGGGTAACTCATGACATACATATTACATAACATGACATATTTTGAAATTGCGTTTTTTGGCTTGTATTGACTAGATATACAAATATATGCCACCTCTGTATTTATGAGACAAAACTGGTCTAGCAACATGCATTTTGTTTAGATTTAACCATTTCAAATTTTGACTTTCGGTGACCTGAACTTGACCTGAAATTAACACTTCACGTAAATGAAGTTGGGTGGTAAAATAACTATCACTATCCAATTATACGTGGAAAATAACTTACATGTGTTTCATGACTTTCGTAGATATTTTGGGCATAGTGCCCTTTTGTGACCTGACCTTCACATTGACCTTGGCTAACAATCTCTAACTCTAGCTCATGCCGGAGTTCGAGATTATCATACCTTTATACATATTCATACCTTTATTTACCTTTATCATTATCATGCCTTTAGCAACACTTTGGTTGAGACTGTCCGAATCGAAGGCTTTGGATGGAAAGTATGGCCCATAAACTCAAATGCGCCGATTTTGACCTTTGATCTGAACGTGACCTGACATTTGACCTTACTTACTATTATATTATTTTCATTGAGAGCTTTCGATCGCCGCCTCGCGCGTCTCGCTGCGATCATTGGTTCGGAAGATAACCAGGGGGTGTTTCACGCCCCCCCCCCCCTCCCCAGTCAATTGCGTTCTGCCGAGAACCCAGTCAATGCCGGGTTAAGCTCGGGTATAACTGGACATTTTTACACCCAAAAGGTACGATAAGCTACAACTCTAAAAACAAGTAACTGCGGAAGACAGACTTTTCAAAACGAATCACTACTGAGACGCTCCCGATTCAGGCTCGCGCAGCATGCATTAACTCTTGAACGCCTACCATATACAAAATGTTTTTACCGCCGCGCAGATGTCGCGTCAGCGTAATTTCCGGATTTGATTGTTCGATGCGAGAAACTAAAACTAAAACAAAACAAAAGGAAAAAATGTTAGGTCAGCAATAGAAGTGCTGCAACGGCCTTATATAGAACAAGAAAAGGTTTTAAAGAGTCTTTCTCTTTAACGAAGAAATACAAAAGTAATGGAAAAGAACAAAGAATATTTACAAATTATGGCAAACTGAAAACAAAAACTTGATATGGAGTGTGAAGAGAATGCCAAGGAAGATGACCCAAGTTGCCCCGCCTGTCGCTACGTTGCGTGGTTTTCGAGATCATAGGGGGGGGGCGAAATCCGCCCCCCCCCCCCTCCAGGGCGTGTAATTATCAGAGGCCCTCCAGGGCGCGTGTTAACATCTGAGCATTGGGCGTCACTCCGGCGGCCTCCTAAGAGATCAGCCTGACATTATCTTTGTACAGGCTCCCTAATGGAGGACCCATTTGAATAAGTTGTGCGCGCAGGCCTGTTTGCAGAAAGTAACAAAATTCTTCAATATCCCCAGTTAGTGAGATGTATTACTTTAGACATCCTCCTGTAAGCAGGCTTCGGCACATGCATCGCAGCAACACGCATAAAGCAAACAAGTGCAGTCTGAGAACGACCTGGTAGCGTTGACTGGTTCAAGCTTCTGAGGGTCTGTTTCGTTTAGGTTTAAAGGGGACCAGTGTACGAGGTATGGGTGATCTGAGAATTTGAGAATTCCTGAGATTTTGTCGTCAACTTATTTTTTTTTTTTCAGTAGCTATACCTATATTTTCAGCGGCGTGAGAAAACACTTCATGCTGACTATCGGCTCTGGACTGGGGTAAGATCACATGGCTGCTTCGCGAGAATTTGTATTATACTAATCGTACGATGTAAGAACTCTTTGATTCAAGATTGATTCAATAAGTTTGCAATACTATCTGTATGTTTTTACCTGAACTTAGTGTTGCTTCTTACTAGAAGTCCAATAAACCTATGATGAGCAGCGTTCAGTCACGAGCCGGGAGCACCGACCACGCCCCTCATGGGCTGTAAATATGTACAAATTCTCCCTTCACCCGCTACCCTCACATTCGGTCATGGGAACCCGCTTGTCTGCGGTCACATCGGACCAATAGACTTTGCCGGGTGGCCACAGGTGACCAGACTTCCCAACCACTCTCAAATCTCCTGTTTACAATAGTAGGACCGGCATAACAAATTTGCGCATGTTGTATATTCTTCCTGGTCCGGTTTCGGCCAAGTCACGGAAGGTTGCTGTGCCGTGGAGACTCCTCTACACCGACAGTTTCCGTTCCCGACGCCACCCTGGTCTGTGGCCGTCTCTGGTTAGGTTCGCCGCCTCCCAGGCGTTTCATACCTTTCTATCCCCTACCCGACCACGCCCCCCGGGGCGGGTCATGACGGCAGCATACGAGTCATTACATGGAACATAGAAGTGATGAAAGACTAAGTCATGTCGGTGCGACGCGTGGTCCGTGTTCCTGAGCTCACTCAGCTATCTGAGGTCTCACGGTGGGGAACAATGCGATGCGGGGTCATGGTGACGTTATACCAATGCCTTCGGTTTGTATGTTGCAGGTCTGAGTCTACCCTGGTACAATAGTCGATACGCAGGTGAGTGTCGGCCGTTTACAGCCGATAATAATTTACGACCGTTACTTTAAAATGCCTCATTTGCCTTATGTCAAACAATCTAATTATGGTACGCGTTTGTTTACTGTTTTGTTTTGTTTGTTTACTGGTAGCTATTATAGACCGATGCATTTTATAACTAAAATATTTAAGAAAAAGCCATTAATACCTTATTTTAAAGTATTAGGTCATTAGGTGACCTGAGGTCATGTCAATGACCTAAAATTCAACACAATTGTAAATGTGTATAATTTCAATTTAATCTAGCTAGAATCGCGAATGAGCATATAATTATGCTAAATGGGTGCCAAATTTTGAAATCAGAGTCGCAATGTCCTAGAAACTGCCAAATTCCAAAAAGGTCAGGTCATGTCTGTGTGGCGGGTGTGTGGGTCTGTGATTTACATTTGAATGTCCCAGCTTTTACCATATTGACGTGTGACTGAAAAGCCACGCTCTATGTGGAAGGGTGGCAAAATACATGTCTGTCTGTGTCTGTGTCGGGTCGCGCCTGTATGCCTATGTATAAACTAAACCATTACAAACAACCTGGGCAATGTAACTTCGCCAAGAAAATAACCTCGCCAGTAAAACGTTAACTGAAATTCAGAACCTCGCCCACTGGAATTACAAGTTTGTAATTGCAAACATTTCCTCACTTCAGTCAACCTTTGAGATATAGATCATGTGCAAACATTTCTAAAAGCCATATTTTTGTAAACTAGTTTGTAAATAGTAAATTGAGATTTAATGCCCTAAAATTTTGTGAAATCCAAACTACAAACATGTGTAAACATTTATAATAACAAAAATTCTTTGAAATGACCCAACTTTTTTGCTTTCCGATTTGCCTCCGATTGGAACTATTATTCAATTATCCGTCCGTGCTTTGGTACCTGATAACACGATGCCATTTGCTTTTCCACAGGCGTTGACTAAGGTACTCCGGATCTCCAGAGGCTTTCAGATCGTCTTCTCAGCCTGCTAGTAAGTTTCGCAGGACCAATGCCTGACAATAAAACATTTATACATGATGACAAAGGGTTCTCGCACCGTTCAGTCGGTGGTGGCATTGGTCCCATGCGATGCTAGTCAATTGTCATTCGTCATCAAACATTAGAGGTGGACCAACCGGTCTAGGCTTGCTTATTTTGCAGTAATTGAGTCTGTAAATTAAAGAGTCTTGGCAAAAACCTGCCGTGCATGGTTTTGGCTTGTTGGTTAGTCTCGTCCAGTGTCTTACCGTGCTAATTTGTTTTGCGATGCTTGTTTTTGGACGAAATTTGTGATAGTATGCCTTGGCGAGCTGGCGAAGCTGTTTGATCCACCTCTGCCAGAGATTCGCTGGATCTCTGCATTGGTTGGCATCAGGCGGTTTCCTAAGCGATCGGCTAGTCATTTGCCTCTGTACAGACTCCTACGTGGAGTAAACAGATATGTGATGCATAAAGATTTGCTTGCAGGAATGCTAAAATCGTAATACTTCCTTCATAATTTTCGGCAGCTCGGCAATTGGGATTTCTCCTGTAAGCGGACACCAGAGCACCGATACAAAGTTGAAACTGGCAACACAGTTGCCTATTTAAAGAGGCAACACAGTTGCCTAATCTAGTCTGAATTGGCCTACCGAAGGCTTGGCGGCCTTCCGTGGACCGATCCTCTATAGGATAAGGGGACCAATGCATAATGTTTGTAATCTGAGATTGTCGTGAGGTTTCTGAATTATAGCTGTGTTTTAACGTTCTTACAATGTGTATTTTTCTGTTGCCAGTGGTTGGAGGGAAGGACGAGCTTCATTGATTGTGACAGTAAGTGTATTGCGATTAACATGTGATTACCGTATGTTTGACTCATTTGTTTCCCTCTATTTACATTTGGAACATTATTTACGAAGCGATAACTATACTAGGTTCTAGTGCTCAACCCCGCTAGCTGAGGTCTTGTGATGGACTCTGAAAGACTCTGTATGACTGGTGATAAGCTTTTAACCACGCTACGAAAATGTCTTCCCAAGCTACGAAAATGACAGCACCTGACAGATAAATCCCTACCGTTAAATGCTCCGTTGTAGATTGGCAAGGTTGTCATTTACTGATGGAGACCATAAACATTCGTTTTAAGGACCTGAGCTGACTATTCAATCTGTAAAATGAACGTTTTTCGTAAGTCTATGGTTGCCTATTCAGTTTCCTTCTGTATTGGGGACAAGGCTGCTACTACTTGATACTAAATTGTGACCAATGCCTATTGTCTGGCGCCCGTTTGCCTTCAAGATGGTATCACCTCTCTAAAATGATCATTTCTCTTTCCAGGCTTCCCTGCATGACCTTCCTGGAATACTGAGGATGTGCAGCTTGCGGATTCTACGGTACGTAAGGCAATGTTTCGGAAGTTTGCTTTCTCTCAACTATGATGAACCCTGCTGGCCTGAGTTCGGACTTTGATTCCGGACCGTGCTGTTGCTTCTGGAGCTGCCAATTCACCACGCGAGCCGATCGCCGACCTGTGACATGTTGATGTAAACTCCTCACCAGCTACTCTTCGTCTCGGACATGGGAATCCGCTTTTCTGGCATCGCGTGAGTCCCCCATGGACTTCGGCCGGGCGGTGCTAGGCGACCGGTCTTCCCAGCAATCCAAAATTATCTGTTGCAATATAACCTGGCCCGCTCCTTGAACCATGTACATGTGTTGTGTATGCGAGTCATTCACTGTGTTGCGACTGTGATAGGTATGCGTGTTGACTGAGTGAATGTTGTTCAATGTTGCGTATGTATGTTGTTCACTGTTGTGTGTGTGTGCGTGTATGCGTTAATTGTTGCTGCCTGTGTCGTATGTGTGTGGAATAAATGTGGAAACCAGTCATCTCTAGACTGCGTGACGGCCTAGTCATTGCTGCGGGCGTTCACTTGTCACAACCTAAGACTCATTCCTGGAAACCCTGCCTCGGATTCTCCCCTGTCCAAATTGGCCGTCCCCGTTTCCCGCTTCACGTTGTATCCAAATTTGTCCGCCCGGACCTCGTCTGACAGTTGTTGGTCGGTCCTCGCTCACAGTCCCCCTTCATCACCTGCGCCGTCACCAGTTAGGTTGGCCACCTCTCAGGCCGCTCCGATCTTGCTATCCGTCTGTCTGCTAGCCAGCGGTCCTTCACCCTGAGACATGGTAGTCAAAACATGGAACCAAATGTGATTTTTGTCTGTGATAGTCTCTAGTCCAAACGTTCTAGTCATGTCGGAGATACGCCTGTGCGGTGAAAATGCTCCAGAGTCTGAACATTTCCCCTACTGTTGTGAGTGTAAGCAATCGTAGCCGATATGCTGACTACAGCACTTCTACCATTTTTATTTTCAGAGCCAGTGGCGCTGCAGCGGTTCGTCGGTAGTTCACCTGATCGTCCGGAGAAATCACCGGGTTCATCTCTGCATCTCTGCGAAACTGCCAGATCCACTGAGAAGTTAGTTGTTTCGATGGATATCTCTATACCATGATGGGGGCGCGTATCCAACGTGCGTGTTATGTTTGGTTGTAAAATATTCAGTTCTTGTTCGTTTGCGCGGTGTGTTCTGAAGCAAACTTATTCCTGATGTTGCTTCTTCGTGCTTTCTACAGACCATGTTTAGATGTTGGAGGTTGCACAAGGCGTACCTGGGGCATTCAAGGTTTCGGAGTGCAGCTTGTGTGGAGTGCTCTCCTTTGTATATCTGGATGCATGGAAATTGAGACGCGGCCGAAAGTTTCTCGCAATATACGGCTACGACGAACTTGTACTCTTTACCGGGTCTGGAATGAAGGGTAGCAAGAACGAGGTGCTGGAGTGGTTTGGGAGAATGATCAGTTGACTAGTGCAGAGAGCTTAAATCTTCCTCCACTACGTTTAGGTGACTAGCCATTCTTCAGTTACATACGAAACTGGGTTGAAGGGTATATTGGCGGGTACTTGGAAGGCAGCTACTCATTCAATCTGAAAGATAAAGACTACGCATACAAATGACCATCTTCATTGCATACCAGCATGTCGCCCCTGCCAGCCGGTACAGAAGTGTGTAGGCGGCATCAGAAGATTGCTGTGGTCGGCCAAGCGCGGCCGCCGCTGTCACCGGCGTCGCTGAGGTATCGTCCAGCCGCCACCAGCCGCCGTCACCGCCGTCCGTGCCGGCCCCGGAAAGTAATGACCGGCGTCCATTGATTGATCGGCGTGTACGATGACTGCATATAGGCTATACTGGGCGGGCTGCTGGCCGGCTAGCGACACGGCCAGACGTTCAGTCAGGCCCACCGGCGCCAGCACCTTCTGCCGCCTGCCGGTCATCCGTCGACACCACGTGGCGGTCTTGGCGTGGCCGGTCAGCAACCGACGTACCAGAACGGCGGCCGGCTCTGCAGGCTCCCCGAGCTGCTCCTCAACCCCGCCGTCTGCAGTATCACTAGTCCCGCTGCCGGGACTAGTGTCACTCACCAATGTCACCAATGTCACTAGTGTCACTAGTCACCAATGTCCATATCCAATGTCACCAATGTCACTAGTCCTTAGCTCATGTCTAGCATCACCAGTCTCAACACCAACACTGTCAATAATTCGACCCACCCTTTCAGGATCAGTCTCAGTTTCACAAGTGTCACCAGTGCTGGTGAGCCGTCCATCACGGCCGTCGGCACCGGCCGGCTGAGCGCTACCGGTGGCGGCCGCGGAGCCACCTGCCAGACTACCTTCATCGACCTCGACCATAACCATATCATCGCTAACCAGGTCCAAGAGCGGCACCAGTGGTGGTCCGCCGTGAGCCGGGTTCGGCACGGCACGTGGTCTCTCCACGCGGTCCATGCCGGCCCGGCAGCGGGACGGTGGCCGGAGTGGACGGTACGGCGGGTGATGCAGGGGCTCGCTCCTCCTCGTGTATCGCATCCAGCAGGTACCTGAGGAACTCCGAGCAGTCGTGCTGGCGTCCCAACTCGAACCAAGGCCAGCACCAGCGGCACTTTCATCAATTCAATCATCATTAACTTATGCTATCGAGTCGCAAGACATGCTGTTGTCTACTTTATCGTACATATTTTGCGTTGTATTAGTGTTTTAAAAATAATTATAAACAGCATCCTTTAAAATGACACAACATTCACAACAAGGCAAACAACACTCGACATATACATAATTATCAACCCTCCCCCACATGCGCTACAGTTCCAACGTAGAGCTTAGAGCTTGGTCCGTCCTGCCCACTGTCAAAGTCCTGAGGGAGCGGCAGCTCGTTAACCGGATGGCTCTGCCCAGAGTAGTTCTGCCGCTATATATATATATATATATATATATATATATATATATATATATATATATATATATATATATATATATATATATATATATATATATATATATATATATATATATATATATATATATATATATATATATATATATATATATATATATATATATATATATATATATATATATATATATATATATATATATATATATATATATATATATATATATATATATATATATATATATATATATATATATATATATATATATATATATATATATATATATATATATATATATATATATATATATATATATATATATGGATGCGAAATTTTGCAGTGAACCCGAATATGACACAATTAATGGAAAAAACGGAAGTCTTAACCCTCGCCTGGGTAGGGCAAAATCACAACGTGTTCGGGTAGGAGGGGGTTGGTAGCCCCCCCCCCCCCCCCCCCCGGCTTAGCGTTTCGCTCCTAATTAAGCTAGATTTTCGATTCAAGGACGAGCGTGTTGCTTGTGAGAAGAGGAAGTCGTTGATATCCGATTTTAAGGTCTTGGTTCATAAAAGTGACCTCTGAGGTTATGTCATTGACCAAAAAGTCATGCAAATTGTAAATGCGTATAAATTGAATTGTATCGAGCCACAATCGTGAAGGAGCATATCATAATGCTTAATGTCAAATTAATCCTTTTCCTTTAATTCATATTATATTATATTATATATTAATCCTTTTTGTCCTTTTATGTCAAATAAATTTGAAATATAACTATGTTGTGATAGTGTTAAGTCTTAACTTGATGACTGAGGCTATGTTACGTGTTTTTTTTTGCAGTGAAGAAATGGACTTCGGACTGGAGGACGTGGACGGACCTTGGCTGCCCAAGAAACACGAATACGAAGAAGACGACAGTTTGTCGTCAGACGAGCCGGAAAAATGCGTGCCGCCTGCACGCCACCAAGCTGCGCGACTGTTCGCGATGCCCACGGACCTTGACGGGGGACTCGAAGGCCAACATGAACAGGTATGGGCCGCTGAGCCCGACAGCGAGGCTCCCGAGGCAGTAATAGCTTCTGAAATTGCAAGCAATGTCATCGCCGCCGCAGCCAACGCTATGATCGCCGCCGGTGCTGTCCAACCAACAATTAATATCAACGCCGCCGCTGCCAATATCACCGCCGCCGTCGCCGGGGACGTCATGCCCGCCGCCGTGCCCGCCGTGCCTGCTGAGCTTCCCGTTCCCGCCGACGTCCCCGCTGTCGTGCCATGCTTCTGGAGTCCACCTTCGAAGGCATGGCAGCGGGTTAAGGATCACCTGTGGTGCCCGACCAGCTGCCGGCTGGTAAGCCTGAAAAAACTGGCACGACACATCCATGGACCAGATCGTCGCTGCCCGGCAGGAGAAGACTGCCCGCTGCGTCCCTCCAAGCAGCTCATGACATTTGCTCACACGTCAGCGGGCCAATCCGTCGAGTGCTCCTGCGGCAAGGAGATACAGAAAAAACAAGCAGGGCCTAATCAATTCAATCTTGTTACACCTCCGAGATTCGTCTCACCATCGTGGCGAGGACGCACACCTGCAAAGAAACCGACTGCTGAATAAACTGTACCAGACGGTTGCCCTCCACGCGAACAACGCCATCGACCTGGAGTTGCCGGTTCTCGGTCAGGCACCAAACATTCCTGCGCCACCGCCGCAAAAGGCCACTGACT
>JAXIVJ010003511.1:0-93265 GCA_036785665.1 Chirona hameri
TGGATCCTGATCTCGGAAATCCATCCCATTAAAACATTCGGATTACATTTATCAAAAACTTTAGATGGGGGGGGGGGGGGGGGTCAGCTGCCCTCTCTGCCCCTCTTGTGGCGGTCCGCGGGATTAGGGTGGAAAGGCAGGGGCTGTGGGGCAATTTGCCGAGTTCATTCTAAAAAAATGTGCTGTAGAGCAGAGAAGTGTGCCGACATACAAGTTCGTGATGAAAGACAGGAAAGGTGTGTAAATTGTTCTATTTGCTATAAATATATTGCAATATGGGTGTTCAGTATTGTGCCCACTTATTTATTTTGCACCGCAGGCGCTATTTTGTTTTGCGCTGTGATTTTATAGATTTGCTACGCTACCCAAAGCTGGCCGAATACTTCATTTTACATCGACAAATTCGGACATTACTTTTACCATTCTAAGGTCCGCCAGATCGAGGGGCAAAAAGATGGTTTTACCCTCTTCTTTTTGCCAGGGGTCAACTGCGCCCCCATCCCCGAATCTGTCACACCTGTAGATGACATGTAGATGACAAAAATGCCAGCTTTGTTTGCGACAGAAATTGAATAGTGCAGACCCTGCCGCTGGTCAATGTCGATTTTCGCTAAGCAAAGCAAGCAATAATCGCCTCTAGTTATACAAATTGATGACGCACATCTGGACAGTGATTCACTGACCATTAGAAATGGATGTTTATTCATCGCCAGAGTACACGTGAAAATCATTGCATAAGGTCTATGATTGATTAAGACGAAATTGTGAAAAAATACGTCACACAGCTGAAAACGTGAGATAATGAGCCCGCTAATATCTGAGGAGGGGGGGGGGGGGGGGGCGAAATGACCCTTTTGCCTCCCAGGATTTTCGACTGGGGCTTTTGGGTACCCTGCCCCCCGCAATCCACCGCCCCTGCTCTGCACAGTCTCTATGGCCTTGGCTCTGCACATCCCAACATCATCCTTATGACCAAGTACGGCTTCAACAGCATTAGCATCCAACATCGTACATTTCCCGACGAAAGTGATAACAGTAAGGTTTGTGGGACGAATATTTCGTAGGCATTTGATGGCCTACAAAAGGTCACGGACATGAATCGTGCATGTTTGAGTGACGGGACTTTTGACCTTTGCTACGCTACCGTCCTACCGTCCTGCCATCCCTGACCCTCTTGGCATTTGACTGCTGACGACTGCTGACGCAAACTGGACATATTTACACCAGCACCACATAATTGTTGATAATCAGCAGAACTTAACCTTTATATTTCCATAACTCGTAAACTTCAATAACCTTTCAATTACCATGCCCTTTGAATGTGATCGTCCGTGACCCCTCCGAGGTACAGTGCGTGGCTCGCCTCCTATGCAGAGCGTGTCGTGAGAAATCACTGACATTTTCCTTTCCTCGCGTGAGAGCCTTGCGTGAGACGAATGTTACGTCACGCCGGGCTGACGTGAGCAGCCCCCACCAGTAACGGTTGGCAGCACTCGGGCGTTTGGGCGTTAAAAACCTACTACACCATAGGGTTCCCATGTTAAATCGATGATTTTCAGACGAGACTGGCTCGTAACCTATGGTATATATTGTAAATCCGACTTCTGAAACAGATAGCTACAAGCCTCAGCTACAACGTTTTTATTTACCATTTTTCGATATTCCGGGCGTAAAAGGGTTAAATGTTAAATTGGCTTGGGGGTTAAAAAATGTCGGAACGACCGCTGACCGCTTCCAAATACTACTACAGGTACTGAAATATGCACTACTTCGACTACTACTTTGTATATTTGCTCGAGTTTAATTCAGTAAATAAAGATATAATCTATGGAAATGTTGATAGTAAACGATACCTTTAATTTATAATAGACAAAACAATTACGGTACAAATTATATCTTGTCTAATTCATTTGGGCGTTACATCCCTTACTGTTCTACCCGTTGTTCTATTACCCTGGACGTGAGCGGCGTCTGCGCCGAGTATATACAGCATAAACAGAACGCGGGAACCCGCACCTATATTTGTGTCAATATCCGTTTGACGTCTGTTGCTAACAAAATATAAGTGGTTTGAAAGTAGTTCTCGGGTAGTTCGTATTCCCTTAACCCTATTTGTAACAAGGGGGGGGGGGCGGATTCCGCCCCCCCCTCATGTTTTTCGCAGATATCTCCAGAACGGCGGGGAGCAGGCTCATGAAATTTTGGGACTTTTCATAGAATTGAATACCGCATTTGGAGTTAAAATTTTGAGTTCTTAAACTGAACAGAGGCGGTTCCAGGGCACAGTTTTGGGTGGGTTCGGAGTCGACATTTGGCGAAAATACGGAAATGCGATCTTCACGGTTTCTTCCTAACTTCCTCAAGTATGAAGGAGTTACATCGGTTTACGGTGATTGCAACAAGTGTAAATTAGTTGATGTTATTGAAATACCATACAAATTGCATGGCAAAGGCGGTTTCAGGAGCTTGAAAAGGGGGGGGGGGTTTCCAGGAAGTATTCAATGCTTGGCGGGAAGCCAATAGAGCGATGTAAGGGACATTTATAGCTATCAAGATGTAAAAGATAGCTTCTGCTTCCATTATTTCCATAATTTATTACATATAGAGTTCCAGGGGCGTGTTCAGGCACATGAAAAGGGGGGTGACTGACATGGTGATGACGATATGCCAGCGATAACGGCGCAATAAACGTTTAGCTTATAATGATATATGCACATATGAGGCCAGAAAAGGGGATACAGTCATTTTTTTTTGCAGAGGCGCGCTCAGGAATGGAAAAAAGGGGGTCATATTATTGCAAGGAAACTAAGAGGCATGGGCGGGCGTACAATGACATAACATACTGCAGATTTCGGATGAAACACGCACCACAGGCTACTCTACGAACGATTATAAGATAATAGGCGAGTCCAGGTAGGGTAAAAAGGGGGTAAGCAATGTTAATTGAAGTTGTAAGTGAAATAGTCACTGTTGACTAGTTAGTATCATAATAGCGGATAATATACTTATCAAAAGGTCTTGTACCGCCCCAGTTTGGATCCTGGATACGCCTATGATGAAGTACAACGTGCAAAAAGGAACTATCTAAGATCAGTAACATATTTATAGTGCTGGGTAGCAACTTGTCTGCGGTTAATATTTTGTACCAATTTTACCTCCCTTTTTCACTAACCTGGTACCGCCTATGGCAAAAAAATATGATTTATAACTGTTTTTCTAATGTCACAATCACATACCATTTCATTTATCAAAAAAAAACAACATAAAACATTGTTTGATTACGCATTTACTTCACCCCCATATTGAGTGACCTGCACACGCCTATGATTTTTGAATTTTCAAACGTCACCGTTATATATCAATTTACAATTCAATCTTTATCGATTCCTATTGGTTGTGCTAAAACCGGTCTATAAACATGAAAGCTATGTTGGATCAAAAATACCACTAAAATTTGTCGTTTTTGCCCCCCTGTTGCCCCCTATCCAAAATTTAGATTGTTTTATTATTTAGAAATGTAGATCGTGTTGAGGGGAACCAAACAACGTTTCATTTTTGAAAATCGGACGGGTAGATCTCGAGATCTCCGGGGGGGGGGGCGGAATCCGCCCCCCCCCCCTGTTACAAATAGAGGTAGCCAGGAGCCTGTTACAAATAGGGTTAAGGAGAGGATTAAATATAACTGAAAATGATTATTTTTTCTGTGTTATTTCTCATACGGAACATTCCGCGACACATCGACTGAGGAGTGTGGCACGCTCATGTCATCGATATTGACTTAACCCTCGCCAGTGCAGGGGGGGGGGGGGGGGGTGGATGCCATCCCCCTTGGTGCACGGGCGAGGGCTAACATGCGCAGTACTGCCGGGGGATTGATTTCCGCCCCCCCCCCCCTCCGGGTTTTCATGAATAGCGGAAAAATGGCGGCGCACAGCACCGCCAAATTTGGCACAGCTGTTTGGGCATCAATTACCCACATGGTGTGAAATTGTTTACCTCGGGCCATCTCAGGTCAGGTCAACAGGTTACATCAAGTGACCTTTAACTCCAAAAAAAAATGTTTGTGGTCGTGCCAAAGTCACAGTGTTTGTCCGAGAGATTTGCAACTTGCAGGATTTCATAGGTCATAAGTACCCACAGTTCGTTTATCTCAAATTTGTGTATTGGTGACCTAAGGTCAGGTCAATTCCGTGACCTTCCCATTATACGTAAATGGGAAAATATACAAATGCTTCCTATTCAGAGAATATGCATTTTATCAGGCCAATTCTTTCAGAATCATGTTATTTTAGCTTATTCTGGATGGCCCATGTGCAGTTGATGCTCAGTGACCTCTGAAAGGTCAGCTGAGGTCATCTGAGATCACCAGCACTTTTTGCCAATGACTCTTGATAGAATAAGGATAGATACATGCGAATGACACCCTGGTCCTGTGTTTGTCTCGTCGAGTCGCATCGCCCCATATGCAACATGACCTACCTGGGTCACCAAATGACCTTGACATTAGGTCCAAATTTTGAAGTTGACCTACCAGGTCGCCATTAATATGTTTCGAAGCGCCTTGACGAGAAAAACACGATGGGTTACAATTACTGCTATATGGTCAAGTAATACAAAGTTACTTATAACAAACTTTTTGAGAAACAAAAATTCATCATGACATTTAGTGACCTCTAGAGTGGAACCTAAACTCTTTACCTGATATAAAATTGTATGACACCAAGTGCGATTGCGTTTTTCATGAACTTTCGTTTGCTTTTTTCCGTTTGTTCCTAGCTGTTATAGTTCCCGGGATATTTAGGGGTTTCTAAAGCATAGTCATGTATTGGACAATTTTACTTTTGATGACCTCTGGTGACCTCAATATTGACCTGAGCCAAATAATACCCGAATTAACTTCGAAAATCTTTATCAAGAGTTTTCGAACGTCTTTTCCGCGTCTTTCTAGCCCTTGTAGTTTTTCGAGATAGAGGAGGGGGGGGGGGGGGGGTTATCCGGTGAGGTTGCGGCTGTCCCCCCCCCACACCCACACACACATTTCAAAACGTTCCTACGCCCATTCAAATTGGACAACAACAAAAAATCTTAAGGCGGAAGCTCCAAATTCCCAACATCCGAAATTTCCCAACATCCCAACTTTTTCCCATTCTCAATTTTCCCATTCCCAACATCCGAAAAAGTTGTTGCGTATTCACTCACACTATTCAGGTTACAACCCCGCCACCGATACCATCGTCATCGGGGCCATGGATAACCCTGGGACACTAAAAACACGTTATGCAAAAGACGGCAGTACCTACTTTGCCCAGTTTCCCATATACGCATACGCAACGATACAAGGTACCCTTTTAACATACGACCCGGGAGTCTCCGTCCCCGACTGACGCCAAAACCATATCTGTACAGGAAATACGACTGACGATTCATCAACTTTCCACATATGATATTGGCATATATGAAAATAGGTTGTGTATAAACGCGTATAAAAAATTACGCACAAATTACTGGTATACGCATTGAAAAATTTGTTCCGCCGCTGGCGAAAAATTTGTTCCGAGAACTTAGATCGTGGAACCACTTCTCTGACACTGCGAGGGTCCCCTCAGGCCGACTAAGGGACTTCTGTCGGCCTTAGAAGGCCCCTCAGGCTGGCTGGGGGCACACCGGGGCCCTGGGTCATTGTTTCGGTCAAAAATAAAATCGAACCAACTTCTCGGAGGGCCCCACTTACAAATATATGGGGGGGGGGCAAAATCATATGTTTCCCCCCCCCCCCCCCCCACTTCTTGAGTGGGGGGCAGCTGCCCCCCTTTTATCCGCCGCCACTGGTGGGGAGCAACTTGACCAAGAGGGTAGTCGATGTTCGTGACTGCAGGGGGTAGCCGTTTTTTATGAGCAGTAAATATTGTGCATGCGATAGCAGTGTATCATATTACTTTGTGTCTCGTGCGGACTTCAAAAATGTTCTGGAACTAAAAATAGGCAGGATTTTGCGAAGGGAGGGGACTTGAAGAAAATGTGTCACAAAAGTTGCCCCTAAACTTAACTAACAATGGTATTTACGCAAAATGGACACCCACACAACTATTATTGCGCCGCGAAGCGGTACCAAAATTTGAGGTTTCGAGCGGGCTGGAGAACTAAGTTTTGCTATTGGAACAGGATGCAGGGTCAAAACGAGGACACATGTCTGGAGCATAAGGTGGGGTCAAAAGACATGTTGCCCCCATTTAAGGCCAAAGGTGGGCCTATGGCCCCATGCCCTCCTCCTGGGGCCGCCAGTGTGTACAGTCTATATTGGACCCTTTTGTACTGAAAAGAACACTGAATGATTTGCACCGCGTAGCGGCGCGGATTTTTTTTGCTTTATTTTTCGTCTGGATAACAAGGCCCTCAAAATTGGATTATTTTAATTTCATTCATTCAAAAATAAAATTCAGCCCAAGGCTACCAATGCAGTCACTCAATGAGATTCTTCCATCGGAAAGATAGAAAGAATTTCGCCCCAGTGGCACAAAAATGTGATATTTTCGATTTTTTTGCAGAATTATGACAGCTTGGTTGCAAGTGCTTACCAGTTTCAAATAAGTTTCATGGATTTCCAACCATGAACCACAGTCCACATTATAAAAAAGCCCAAACGGCGGGCACTATGGTTTCGTTGGCGACAAAAAAACGATAGTCAACAAACATCGTGACATCGAGGATGTATCAGGACGCACGTATGTAATATGCGCCGCGAAGCGGCAAGTTTTTCTCTAAATTTTACACCATTTCGCACAAAATAGGTGGGTTTTCAGCAATTTGATGGGGGCACCAGGGGCATTGGTGCCCCGCCTCCCCCCTCCTGGATTCAAGGGTGCCCGGTGCCCCTGGCGGATGCTTTTTTGTTTGGGGGGGGGGGGCAACTTTGCAGCAATTTTTAATGTGTTTTTCATGTTATAGTAGATACTTATTTAGCGCCGCCAAGCGGCGCGAAATAGTACGGGTTTTGCTTGATACAACCCAGAAATATGGGCGATGGGCCTTGTAGAGGATAAGAATCTAAAAATGTTATTCATTCAATTCACCGTTACAACGAACCGAAGACGATGACGATGGCTACCGACGTGACCACTGATCATTTTTGATATTTTTTTAATATTAATTTTAGGTCGTGGGAAAACGACATTTTAACATTGGAACCAGACCGTGAGTGGAGCCAAGCCTCAGGTACCTCCTATTCCTGGTTGCACATCTCGGTATGATGAAACATATTGAAATTAAGGTAGTTTTTCATATACATATTCTTCGGATAGTCAATCACGAAGACGATGACCGGTGACATTCAGCGCTCAATAGTACATATGATAATAATAACTATACATATTTCCCGAACTGTAACAAACAACTGGTAACAGTGCAAATGGTTTGAAAGCATGGCAAGAGCCAGCACGACTTTTCCGCGCATAAATGGTCCCTGTGGATCTGGAGGAGCCTGGGGCGAGATGGCTTGGGGAGATGGTCCTGGCCCTGGTCCCACTATTAGCTCTTCGGTCCAGCAAATTGGGCACCGCTGGATCAGCTTCCGGTGCCGATGTCCGCGTTTTTGCGTTCGCGTCGCCTTTTCGGAACTCGGCAGACTAGCTTAACCCGCGCACTGCAGGGGGTTGATTTCCGCCCCCCCAGGTTTTTCAAAGATAGCGAAAAAAACGGCGGCGCGCAGCGCCGCCGGGTTTTGGCACACCTGTTAGGACATCAATTGCACACACTTTGGAGAGAAAAAAATAACCTCGGGTCATCTCAGGTCAGGTCACCAGACCAGGTCAAGTGACCCCACCTCCAAAAATGTTTGCAGTTGTGCCAAAGCCAGAGTTTTTCACCGATTAATTTGAAACTTACAGGATGTCATGAGGCATAAGTACTTACAATTCTTTATCTCGGAATTTTGATATCGGTGACTTAAGGTCAGGTCAATTTCGTAACCTCCCCATAATAAGTCAATGGGGAAATATACAAATGCTTCCTAGTTCAAAGATATGCATGATATTAGTCCAATTACTTTTGGATTATGTTATTATAGGATATTCTTGATGATCCAAGTGTAATTTTTGTTCAGTGACCCCTATTAGGTCATTTGAGGTCATGCGAGGTCACCATCACTTTTTCGTCAATAACTCCCGACATAATGAAGATAGAGAAGTAAAACGGACATCAAGGTGTTTGTCTCGTCGAGATACGTCTTCCTATATGCAACATGCCCTACTTGGGTCACCACTTGACCTTGACCTGAGGTCAAATTATGAAGTTAACTTAACAAGGTCACCATGTATATCATTCAAAGTGCCTTGGCAAGATAAACATAATGGCGTAAACAGTTTTCCGTTATCTGTAATAAGTAAAAAGTGAATAGCAAACAACTATTTAGAAGAAGAAGAAAAATATATTTTTTTCTTTTTGGACCTCTGGAGCTTCAAATATTGACCTGAGATCAAATCGGAGGACACCCTAGCGATTGTAAATTTCACTGGCTGGCGTTTGCTTTTTCCGTTTGTGTTTAACTAGCATCGTTTCTGAGATATATGGGAATATCTGGAGCGATGTCCTAAAACAGGGAGAAAAAAAAAACTGGAAAATTTGACCTTTGATGACCTCTGGTGACCTCAATTTTGACCTGACCTAAAAGAACACTGGAATACTTTCGATAGAACATGTATCAAGCTATCAAATGCCTTTTTCCGCTTCTCGCTACGTAGCGTAGTTTTCGAGATCTCAGGGGGGGGGGGGGCGGAAATCACCGCCCCCCTCCCCCCTGCAGTTCGTGTTCGGCGCAAAGCCCTTGCAGTGCGCGGGTGTAGCCCGCTTTAAAGTTAATATTTTATGAAAGGAGTGGGCCATGTGGCCAATTAGGTGCCGCCAAGGAGAGCCTCTGCCAGACACTTAGGAATTCATTATCCCATTTTCCAAATTTATATATGCAATTGCGAATGTTGTGTCATGCCGCGAAGCGGCGCGAAATTTGCAAGATTTTAAATGGATAGCTGGATTTTGACTACTACAAAGACAATTTTAGAACTGTTCGTCCAACCGTTTGCGTCCCAACCGTTTTTTTTTTGGGGGGGGGGGGCAAAATCATAGTTTTAGGACCTTTGAGGGGGCCATAGCCTCTTGCCCCCCCCCCTGGATCCGCTGCTTTCCCCCTGTTCCACCGCCTATGGAAGCGGATCTCGCCTCCCTCAGGCGGCCTCAGGCGGTCAGAGTGCCCCCTCAGGCGGTCAGAGTGGCCCCTCAGGCTGCTAGAGTGCCCCCTCAGGCTGCCAGAGTGCCCCCTCAGGCGGACCAGAGTGACCTTCAGGCAGCCAGATTGCCCCCTCAGGCTGCCAGAGTGCCCCCTCAGACAGCCAGAGTGCCCCCTCAGGCAGTCAGAGTGCCCCTTCAGGCGACCAGAGGGCCCACTCAGGCGGTCAGAGTGCCCCCTCAGGCGGCCAGAGTGCCCCTCAGGCGGCCAGAGGGCCTCTTCAGGCTGCCAGAGTGACCCTCAGGCGACAAGAGTGCCCCTCAGGCGGCCAGAGTGCCCCTCAGGCGGCCAGAGTGACCCTCAGGCGGCCAGAGGGCCCACTCAGGCCTTGCGTTTTGTTGTTTTACTACTACTTTACTTGCACTTTGCTTGAAAGCGGAGTGAAATTCGTTTCGAGTCACTTCGATCTTGGAGGGCCCCTCTTACAAATTTATGGGGGCAAAATCATATGTTTCCCCCCCAACTTCTTGAGTGTGTGTGTGTGGGGGGGGGGGGAGCTGCCCCCCCCCCTTATCCGCCGCCCCTGCGCCGAGTGTGAGCCGGACGGCAAGCAGCTGCGGAAGCGGCTCGGCCGGCCGTCCAAGAAGGGACCCGAGCCTGCTACAGAAAGGGCAGCGGCCCATGGACGGCCTGCTGAAGAAACCGGCGCCGTCGATGGCGCTGACGGCCTGCTGGAGCAGAAGGCGCGGAGCCGGCTGCAGCGCGCCGTCGACACAGCCGCCGCTGTCGGCCGCCGCAGCCGCCGAGGCCGCCTCGAACGGCCCGGGCAGACCAACGGTCCGACACTGGAATCAGCTGTCTGTCGTGGGCCGGCAGGTGCCGGCAGCCACATAAACTGATGGACGCCTGTGGCCATATGGGCCGGCAAGCCCCGCGGTGTACTGTGCACACTTGAGGAGCACATAGACTAAGTGTTTACCGTTGGTCGCGTAGCGTGCGTGATGATGTGAAATGTGTGAATGCGATGTGTCGATTGATCGTGTCTGCGCGTTAGTAGCGTGCTGCCGTCCAGGCTTACACGGGCCGCCGGTAGCGCGGCCGCATTACGCCAGTGCGAAACCTGTAGATTGCGCGTATGCAGTTGTAAATAGATGTCGTTAAGTAATTGCGAGAGTGTGACTGTAATTGAGCCTGTAATTGCGAGTGTAAGTGTTAACGGTTGCGTCTTACGTGTGTTGATTCGTTTTCTTCTGTTTTGCTTTAACGATTTGAAACCGTCAAAATCTGGGCCGGCTATGTTACGACGAAAATGATTCTCTTTGTGTCTGGTGCGGACCGCCCAGCGCTCGGGTCGGTCTGTGGTGCCCGGCTGCGTCCGTGACGTCCAGCGACATGGCTGGAAGTTATTGGCAGTCATGTGTTTACTTTTACTCCCACTCTTTACTCTTCCCAGCCGGCGGCCACCGGGCTCCACGTGGGTCTGGCTTTGGTCGCGATATCGTTTGTGTCGTGCCCACGCGTGCACGTCAGTACTGCGCAGGTACCAGCGAGGGGCACACGCACGCCGCGTGCGCCCCCGTCCCGGTACTCGTTCCCGTGTTATTATTTCGTCTACCTTTGGTTATTTCATCTTTATTTTGGACATTAGAATATACTATTTAGTGAAAACAAACTCTTTACCAACAATGCTACCGGCATAGTGCGGATTTTGTCTCGGTAACAGTATATATGTCATACATATGGTATTTGTGATTAGGCATTTGCACATTGGACTTCGCACAATGCCCATACTATGCTATTACATCTTTATATGGTTATGTATCTGACTTCGCTCACCTTATCTTACCATGAGCGGCTGCTGCCACAAACTGCATCAATGCATACCTAAGTATGATGTAGACTGTATTGTGTCATTTATAAGCATTAGCTGATACATATAACATATATCATCAAAAAGTAAACGAACCTTCCTGGCCACCGAACGGCTTGTGGCTGCGAAGCCGGTGTATGGTTACGGTTAATGCAGCGAAATTGCTGCTGTAATGATATGATATAATGATATGACTGTAATGATATGACAGGGACGGGACAGGTCCTCCTCATTATCACCAAGGGTGTCGCCACCTTCTGAAAGTGGGGGGGGGTGGGGGGGGGGGGGGGGGGGGGAGGCATTTTTTAAGTCGATTCTTTCCATGCAACGCCCAATAGGCGAAATGCTCAAATCTGAAAATGTTTGGGGGACGTCCCCCCCCGTCCCCCGCCTCCGACGGCCATGCGTATCACCATCTCAGCTCGCCATGGAGTCTGAACAGAGTGTATACACGTGTGTGTGTGTGTGTGTGTGTGTGTGTGTGTGTGTGTGTGTGTGTGTGTGTGTGTGTGTGTGTGTGTGTGTGTGTGTGTGTGTGTGTGTGTGTGTGTGTGTGTGTGTGTGTGTGTGTGTGTGTGTGTGTGTGTGTGTGTGTGTGTGTGTGTGTGTGTGTGTGTGTGTGTGTGTGTGTGTGTGTGCGTGCGTGCGTGCGTGCGTGCGTGCGTGCGTGCGTGCGTGCGTGCGTGCGTGCGTGCGTGCGTGCGTGCGTGCGTGCGTTGCGTGCGTGCGTGCGTGCGTGCGTGCGTGCGTGCGTGCGTGCGTGCGTGCGTGCGTGCGTGCGTGCGTGCGTGCGTGCGTGCGTGCGTGCGTGCGTGCGTGCGTGCGTGCGTGCGTGCGTGCGTGCGTGCGTGCGTGCGTGCGTGCGTGCGTGCGTGCGTGCGTGGTGCGTGCGTGCGTGCGTGCGTGCGTGCGTGCGTGCGTGCGTGCGTGCGTGCGTGCGTGCGTGCGTGCGTGCGTGCGTGCGTGCGTGCGTGCGTGCGTGCGTGCGTGCGTGCGTGCGTGGTGCGTGGGTGCGTGGGCGTGGTGCTGGTGCGTGGGTGCGTGGGTGGGTGGGTGCGTGGGCGTGTGTGTGTGTGTGTGTGTGTGTGTGTGTGTGTGTGTGTGTGTGTGTGTGTGTGTGTGTGTGTGTGTGTGTGTGTGTGTGTGTGTGTGTGTGTGTGTGTGTGTGTGTGTGTGTGTGTGTGTGTGTGTGTGTGTGTGTGTCTGTGTGTGTGTGTGTGTGTGTGTGTGTGTGTGTGTGTGTGTGTGTGTGGGGGGGGGGGGGGGGGGGGGGGGTGGGGGTGGGGGTGAGTGTGTGTGAACTTCATAAAACTGATGTCCCGCGTCCACTCCGACTTCCGGTAAGTGGTGGACCCCAAGAGTCGCCTGCCGCCTGTCGGATTTACGAACATCACAAGTGGGCGACGCAGATCTCCTGACGACCGAGTACGTGGCGCCCAATCAGACTACCCCCTCCCCCTCCCCCGACACCAGGCGCTTCGAGGCCATACGCCACTCCAAGGCTAGACGCGCGCGCGCGTCTAGCCTTGGAGTGGCGTATGGCCTCGAAGCGCCTGGTGTCTGGTGTCGGGGGGGGGGGGGGGGGGGGGGGTCTGCTTGCGCCACGTACTCGGTCGTCGGGAGATCTGCTTCGCCCACTTGTGATGTTCGTAAATCCGACAGGCGGCAGGCGACTCTTGGGGTCCACACTTACCGGAAGTCGGAGTGGACGCGGGACATCAGTTTTATGAAGGTGATTTTCCATGCAATGCCTACGGGCGGGCTGTAATGTAAAGATGTGAAAAAGTTGGGGAGTATTCCCCCCCCCCCCCCCCCCCCCCCCCGGTGGCGGAGCCCAAAAGGACAGCACTGGGACAGAGACGGTGCTCCAAGATGTTATATCCAGAATATTTTGTTTACCGCTATGTTCTGCTTTGCAGTGCCTGTCAGCCGCCCTGATGCTGCCCGCTGACGGGCAAAGTAATCGCCTGTGACGTCACAGATCAGTGGGTGGAGAAGTACAACGCTCGTGCAGTGTGGAGGGATGCAGGCGTGGCAGACAAGATTGACCTGAGGATCGCGCCCGCCTTGGAAACACTTGAGGTAGGTCTGAGTCGAAGCAGGGGCGGATCCACGGGGGGGGGGGGGGGCAAAGGGCCATGCCCCCAAAGGTCCTGAAACTATGATTTGCCCCCCCCTCCAAAAAAAAACGGTCAGACGTACAGTTGTAAGAAATGCCTTTGCAGCAGTCAAAATCCAGCTATCCACAATCCACAGTGAAAAACTTGAAAATTTCGCGCCGCTTCATGGCATGATTCAAAATTTGCAATTGCTTATAGAACTTTGGAAAATGGTAAAATGAATTAATTAAGTGTCTGGCAGAGGCTCTCCTTGGCGGTACCCAAATGCTAGCCCCAGGGCCTACTCCCTTCATACAATATTAAATGGACTATTCCACCTTAACATTATATTTGAGTTGAGATAGCCATTTTGATGGCTTGACATTTAAATAATTATGGTAGCAGTTAAAACAACCACAATGATCTAATCAAAAAGATATTCGAGTTTGATTTTGACATCTGTAAAAAATATGGCTCATGTGTATTTTAATAGGGCCTCTAAACCGACAGCTTCGTCTCTCTTTACCCAACTGGTAATGATAGTCGACTTGTTTTAAGCTCAGCCTTGGAATATTTTCGTCTTGCATTTCTCGATCCCGGGTGGTTCGCAATCTAGAGGCTAGCACTATCAGATGAGGCGCACTATCAGCGCTATAGGCGCACTATCAGCTGGAGGCGCACTATCTCGCACTATATGTCACTTGCACCGAGTGCAAAAGACTGTCAACTTCGCGGCCAGGCTGGTGACGGGAGTGCGGTGTTTTGAGCATGTGACACCTGCCCTGGTATCGCTTGGCTGGCAGAGAGTCGATGAGATGGTGCGCCAGCACGACCGCATCCAGGTGCACAGAGCGCTTAACGCCGAGCAGTGTCCTCCCGCCATCAGGCCATGTTTGTCCGGCGAGCCCATGTATCGCTACGCGAGTCCCGAGCTGCTGCGGCAGGAGCGCTGGAACTGCCGTTGTGTAAGCTGTCGAGCAGCCAGCGTGCGTTTGCATTTAGAGCGGCGAAAACCTGGAACACTGACATCTCTAAGTTCTAAGGTGAACACCCGCAGTCGGGGTTGCGGTTTCCGATATGTGGATAGCATGTGAGCTGCATTGACCGCTCCAATTTTCTTATGGTTGGTGGTTAAGCCTCATACCGTGCGATGACAGGCCTACATGTACAATGTGTTCTCTTTTATTGACCGCGATCGTATTGTTTTTTTTTATCGTGTTTAAACTGTGCCTTTGTATTTCGATATCACTACACATGTACTCTGACTGGATACGTAAAAGCCACAACGTGGATGTATCTTAATACATGACTATGACTATGACTATCAGCGCTATAGCGCACTATCAGCTGGAGGCGCAATATCAGCTGGAGGCGCACTATCAGCTGGAGGCGCACTATCAGCCGTAGGCGCACTATCAGCTGGAGGCGCACTATCAGCGCTATAGGCGCACTATCAGCTGGAGGCGCACTATCAGTTGGAGGCGCAGTATCAGCTGGAGGCGCACTATCAGCTGGAGGCGCACTATCAGCTGGAGGCGCACTATCAGCGCTATAGGCGCACTATCAGCGCTATAGGCGCACTATCAGCGCTATAGGCGCACTATCAGCTGGAGGCGCATTATCAGCTGGAGGCGCACTATCAGCGCTATAGGCGCACTATCAGCGCTATAGGCGCACTATCAGCGCTATAGGCGCACTATCAGCTGGAGGCGCACTATCAGCGCTATAGGCGCACTATCAGCTGGAGGCGCACTATCAGCTGGAGGCGCACTATCAGCGCTATAGGCGCACTATCAGCTGGAGGCGCACTATCAGCTGGAGGCGCACTATCAGCTGGAGGCGCACTATCAGCGCTATAGGCGCACTATCAGCTGGAGGCGCACTATCAGCGTTATAGGCGCACTATCAGCTGGAGGCGCACTATCAGCTGGAGGCGCACTATCAGCTGGAGGCGCACTATCAGCTGGAGGCGCACTATCAGCTGGAGGGCGCACTATCAGCTGGAGGCGCACTATCAGCTGGAGGCGCACTATCAGCTGGAGGCGCACTATCAGCGCTATAGGCGCACTATCAGCTGGAGGCGCACTATCAGCGGCTATAGGCGCACTATCAGCGCTATAGGCGCACTATCAGCTGGAGGCGCACTATCAGCTGGAGGCGCACTATCAGCTGGAGGCGCACTATCGGCTGGAGGCGCACTATCAGCGCTATAGGCGCACTATCAGCTGGAGGCGCACTATCAGCTGGAGGCGCACTATCAGCTGGAGGCGCACTGTCAGCTGGAGGCGCACTATCAGCTGGAGGCGCACTATCGGCTGGAGGCGCACTCAGCTGGAGGCGCACAATCAGCTGGAGGCGCACTATCAGCTGAGGCGCACTATCAGCTGGAGACGCACTATCAGCGCTATAGGCACACTATCAGCTGGAGGCGCACTATCAGCTGGAGGCGCACTATCAGCGCTATAGGCGCACTATCAGCTGGAGGCGCACTATCAGCTGGAGGCGCACTTTCAGCTGGAGGCGCACTATCAGCTGGAGGCGCACTATCAGCGCTATAGGCGCACTATCAGCTGGAGGCGCACTATCAGCTGGAGGCGCACTATCAGCTGAGGCGCACTATCAGCGCTATAGGCGCACTATCAGCTGGAGGCGCACTATCAGTTGGAGGCGCACTATCAGCTGGAGGCGCACTATCAGCTGGAGGCGCACTATCAGCTGGAGGCGCACTATCGGCTGGAGGCGCACTATCAGCTGGAGGCGCACTATCAGCGCTATAGGCGCACTATCAGCTATCATCCAATCTAGACACCGGGTGGTTCGCTTTTTCTGCGCAATAGATGTCGACACAAAATTGTGCCATACATTGGCAGCACAATGGATTTCCCTGTTATTAAAAAAAAACATATGACGTCACAACCCAACTTTCCGCTCAAACTAAAAGTTGAATATCTTCCAAGAGAAGCAATTTTTTCGGAGAAAAAAGTTCACGACATGTTCAGCTGACCTCGTCTGACATGTAGACATATAATTAAGTGTGATTCGACAACTTTCAAAAAGGTGGGACAGTCCCTTTAACTTCAAGCGGGCTACATGTTTAGCTAGTCTGCCGAGTTCCGAAAGAAGGCGACGCGAACACAAAGACGCGGACATCGGCACCCGGAAGCTGCTCCAGCGGTGCCCAACTTGCTGGACCGAAGAGCTAATAGTGGGACCAGGCCAGGACCATCTCCCCAAGCCATCTCGCCATCTCCTCCAGATCCACAGGGACCATTTATGCGCGGAAAAGTCGTTCTGCCCTCTTGCTGCTTTCACACAATTTGCACTGTTACCAGTTGTTTATTACAGTTCGGTACATATGTATACAGTTATTATTATCAAATGTACTATTGAGCGCTGACTGCCACCGGTCATCGTGATTTACTATCCGAGGAAAATGTATATGAAAAACTACCTTAATTTCAATATTTGTCATCATACCGAGATGTGCAACCAGGCATAAGGATACCTGAGGCTTCGCTCCACTCACGCGGTCTGGTTCCAATACTAACATTTCATTTTCCACGACTTAAAATTAACATTTCACGCCGCTTCGCGGCGTCACATCGTGGCCATCGGCATGATCTTCGGTTCGTTGTAGCGGTGAATTGAATGAATAGCATGTTTAGATTATCCTCTACACAGCCCACCGCCCATATTTCTGGGGTTTATCAGGCAGCCCCGTAAAATTTCGCGCCGCTTGGCGGCGCTAAATAGCAAGTACCTACTATAACCTGAAAACCACATTAAACATGCTGAAAAGGCTTAACCCACGCACGGCCGAGGGTGTGCACCAAACACGAACGGCCGGGGGGGGGGGGGTGATTTCAGCCCCCCCCCCCTAATATCTCGAAAACCACCGCAACATAGCGACAACCGGAAACGGCATTAGATACCTCGAGACAAGCTCTATCGAAAGTGTTAAGGTCTTGTGTTATGTCAGGTCAATATTGAGGTCACCAGAGGTCATCAAGGGTCAGATTTTCCAGTTTAAGGACATCGCTCCAGAAACCCCCAGATATCACAAGAATAGCTAGAAACAAACGAAAAAACAAAACAATGGACAGCTCTTGAAAAATGCAATCGCCAAGGTGGCCTAAAATTTCATCTCAGGTCAATAGTTTAGGCTCCAGAGGTCATCAAAGGTCAAAAGGGCTATTTTTGCAAACTGTTTCTCGAAATAATATGTTACCTAATAAAGATAGGGCAATGATTTTGACGTCATCGTGTTTTTTTTATCGTCAAGGCGCTTCAAATCATTCATGTCGACCCAGGCCAGGTCAACATAGAACTTTGACCTCAGGTCAAGGTCAAGTGGTGACCCAGTAGGTCAAGTTATATATTGGGAGACGTGTCTCGATGAGACAAACACATTAGTACCGGTTTCACTTCTCGATCTTCATTCTGTCGAGAGTTATATACACAAAAGTGCTGGCGACCTCGGATGACCTCGGCTGACCCTGTAGGGGTCACTGAACACAAATTGCACCTGGGTCATCATGAATGACCTATAATAACATGATCCAGAAGGAATTGAGCTAAGGAATTGAGCTGATATCATGCGTATCCTCGGTATAGAAGCATTTTAATATTTCCCCATTGACTTATAATGGGAGGTCACGAAATTGACCCGACCTAGGGTCACAGATATCGAAAATCCGAGATCAACGAATTGTAGGTATCTATGACCTTATGAAATCCTGTAAGTTTGAAACCGATCGGCTAATCGGATCGGTATGACATCACAATTTTTGGAGGTGGGGTCACGTGACCTGGCCTGGTGACCTGAGATGACCCGAGGTAAAAACAAAATCAGACTATGTGGATAATGATGCCCGAACAGCTGTGCCAAATTTGGCGGCGCTGCGCGCCGCCGTTTTCCCGCTATTCAGGAAAAACCGGAGGGGCGGGGGGCGGAAATCAACGACCACATTCGACGGCCGTGCGCGTGTTAAATACACTCATAAAAATAGGGGTACATTTGTTTTCGTCATTACAGCCGACCCTCCACTAAATAAAAAAATATTGGCGACTCGAAGAACAACATTCTCGGAGACAAATCTTGTCGACACAGGTCACGTTTTGGACCAATCTGCAAGCACACAGTCGAAAGTATTTTCCCATCCGATTGCAGCACGATGGTTTTAGTTCCAGCATGGGTGGGATCCTCGCTCTACCTATATAATCCAAACATTTCAGCAGGGTGGCCATCGTAAGAAGTATATGCACCATCATATGTATACGTGTATATGTGTAATGTGTTGTGTGTATACGTGTGTACACATATACCATCAAGTATATATACTATCTAGCATCATCGACGTCATATTACATCTACTGGCATTGCCTTGTTCCTCTCCACAGTCACTGATAGCGCCGGCGAGTCGGGAACCTTCGACTTCGCCTTCATCGACGCCGACAAACAAAACACTACCCCAACTACTACGAGGCGTGCCTGAAGCTGATGCGTGTCGGTGGGATCATCGCCGTGGACAACGCGCTCTATCACGGCGGCGTGCTGCTGGAGAAGGCGCAGATGGACGACAACGCGCGCGCCATCCACCAGCTGAACGTGACTGCCGCCTCCGATCAGCGCGTGCACGCCAGTCTGCTCAACTGTGGTGACGGTTTGCTGCTGTGTCGCAGAGTCCAGTAACCCTCCCGCGCGCCGGCCGGAACTGTTATACACCCTTATCCCTGCGGTCAGAGAAGCAATACAGTGAATGAGGTTATCCGTATGTTACAATGGACTGATGCAGTTATTTGTACGGCGGTGTGTCGGAGATTTCTAACAGTATCTGTCATTGGCTATATGGCCATTAGGTACATCTGTCAACATGAATATCCATCAGTGGCGGATCCAGGGGGGGGGGCGTAAGGGCTGAAGCCCCCTGCCTAAGAAAACGGCGCCATTTTTGTATAGGATTTGCCGCGCCGTAGCGTTTTCGGGAGGCCGCCAGGGCGCCCTTGCGTCTACCAACAGCATCGTAGCACTCTTGGAAGGCACCCTGGCACCCTCAGAAGACATCTTGCCGCCCTCACAACGCATTATGCCGCCCTCGGAAGGTACATCGCCGCCCTCGGAAGGCATTATGCCGCCCCCGTCACCGAGGAAATATGCCGCCCTCAGGCCTGAAGCCCCCTGCCTTAGAAAATCCTGGATCCGCCCCTGATATCCATCGCACGATCTGTCAACATGTCTACACATCGCACGATCTGTCAATATGTCTATCCATCGCACGGGATGTATAGCATGTCTTCAAACGTAATCATTAGCTTAATAATGCCCTTTTGACTGTTGTCAGAGGAAGAATTATGCAAGCCGGACCATGTCGCTGTTTGACCGACCGGGCACCCGACGGAGGAGTTATCCGCAACGTCACCCTGACATGAGAGAACGTCACCCTGACATGAGAGAACGTCACCCTGACATGAGAGAACGTCACCCCTGACATGAGAGAACGTCACCCTGACACGAGAGAACGTCACCCTGACATGAGAGAACGTCACCCTGACATGAGAGAACGTCACCCTGACATAAGGAACGTCACCCTGACATGAAGAGAACGTCACCCTGACACGAGAGAACGTCACCCTGACATGAGAGAACGTCACCCTGCCACGAGAGAACGTCACTCTGACATGAGAGAACGTCACCCTGACACGAGAGAACGTCACCCTGACATGAGAGAACGTCACCCTGACATGAGAGAACGTCACCCTGACACGAGAGAACGTCACCCTGACACGAGAGAACGTCACCCCTGACACGAGAGAACGTCACCCTGACATGAGAGAACGTCACCCTGACATGAGAGAACGTCACCCTGACACGAGAGAACGTCACCCTGACATGAGAGAAACGTCACCCTGACATGAGATAACGTCACCCTGACATGAGAGAACGTCACTCTGCCATGAGATGTCACCCTGACATGAGAGCCAGAGCCGTGCCATAACATAAACATTTATCAACTATGCCTGGCAGCATGACTGTCTGCGATGTGTTCTTCAGGGAACACATGGCAGCCATACATCATATCACGCTGCAGACGGGGGCAGACCATGAGACAGAGCATGAGACAGAGCATGAGACAAAGCATGAGACAGACCATGAGACAGAGCATGAGACAGAGCATGAGACAGAGCATGAGACAGACCATGAGACAGATCATGAGACAGAGCATGAGACAGACCATGATACAGAGCATGAGACAGACCATGAGACAGAGCATGAGACAGACCATGATACAGAGCATGAGACAGAGCATGAGACAGAGCAATGAGAGCAGCAAGGCACCATTATGAAGCGACAATCCCGGAGCACAAGGCCACTGACAGGGCTGCCCACGCTCCGCCGACACACACGTTCTCAGATGCGGGGGCGACATTTGATTTGAGTACATACATTAATCACTACGTGCGTGAGCCGTATATTCAGGAACGTAAGAATGCTTCTTATTAACGGTAATCGTTGTTAGTAGTTTTTCACATGGAAAAGATGGCGTATGAGTGGGCGAACCCGTAGTCTGGTGGCAGGCTGACATCAAGTACACGGCCAACTCTTGCACAAACAGCATCGCTACAATCTAAACAAACGACACTCGTCGCGCCTTCCGGGCGGAGAAGGCTGACATGGCAACAACAAATATCGACTCAAACAGGAATGTGCAGATATAAACGGAGCGGATCCTGCCTCGCAATGTGTCCGCTACCGCTGTCAGTGCTAACCCGCCCAACCAGTCCAGGGGCGGATCCATAAAATATTAGGGGGGGGGGGGGGGGCATCAATTGCAGTGGTGCCCCTACCTAACCCAAATCTGAAAACTGGTCGAATGTGGTCGAATTTGGTCCACTATATTTTGAGTGCCCCTATTTCATCATTTTTTTCTTTTAGTTGACAAAACGTTGGCTACTAAAAGAATAGGTAAGTATATAAAGTATAGGTACTTGCAATTTCAGACGTACCCTTGCTATCATTTAAAGTGCCGCGGATGGTGCTAAAATATGTAATTTGTACAGTCAAGGGCAGCCCCAGACGGCTAATGCAGAATTGACCAAGAGGGTAGTCGAGGTTCGTAAACAGGGGGTAGCCGTTTTTTTTATAAGCAGTAAATCTTATGCGCGATAGCAGTGTATCATATTGCTTTGTGTCTCGAGCGGACTTCCAAAATGTGATTGAACTAAAAACAATAGGCAGGATTTTGCGAAGGGAGGGGCTTGAAGAAAATGTGTAACAAAGGCTGCCCTTAAACTTAACTACAAATGGTATTTACGAAAAATGGACACCCATACAACTTTTATTGCGTCGCGAAGCGGTGGAAAAATTTGAGGTTTTGTGCGGGCTGGAGAACTATTTTTTTGTTCTATTGGAACCAGGATGCAGGGTCAAAACGAGGAAATATGTCTGGAGCAAAAGGTGGGGTCAAAAGACATGTTGCCCCTATTTAAGGTCAAAGGTGCCCCCTCCCCCACCCGTCGGCCGCCAGTGTGTACAGTGAAGTCTATATTAAACCCCTTTGTACTGGAAAAGAACACAGATTGATTTGCGCCGCGTAGCGGCCCGGAATTTTTTGCTTATTTTGTTTTGGTCTGGATAATTAGACCCTAAACAAAACGAAAGGTTCTATAATCTCTCTCTCTCTCTCTCTCTCTCTCTCTCTCTCTCTCTCTCTCTCTCTCTCTCTCTCTCTCTCTCGCTCTCGCTCTCGCTCTCGCTCTCGCTCTCGCTCTCGCTCTCGCTCTCTCTCGCTCTCTCGCTCTCTCGCTCGCTCTCGCTCTCGCTCTCGCTCTCGCTCTCGCTCTCTCGCTCTCTCTCTCGCTCTCGCTCTCGCTCTCGCTCTCGCTCTCGCTCTCTCGCTCTCGCTCTCGCTCGCTCTCTCGCTCTCTCGCTCTCTCGCTCTCTCGCTCTCTTCGCTCTCTCGCTCTCTCGCTCTCTCGCTCTCTCGCTCTCTCGCTCTCTCGCTCTCTCGCTCTCTCGCTCTCTCGCTCTCTCGCTCTCTCGCTCTCTCGCTCTCTCGCTCTCTCGCTCTCTCTCTCGCTCTCTCGCTCTCTCTCTCGCTCTCTCGCTCTCTCGCTCTCTCGCTCTCGCTCTCGCTCTCGCTCTCGCTCTCTCGCTCTCTCTCTCTCTCTCTCTCTCTCTCGCTCTCGCTCTCGCTCTCGCTCTCGCTCTCGCTCTCGCTCTCGCTCTCGCTCTCGCTCTCTCTCTCTCTCTCTCTCTCTCTCTCTCTCTCGTCTCTCTCTCTCTCTCTCTCTCTCTCTCTCTCTCTCTCTCTCTATATATGTTATATATATATATATATATATATATATATATATATATAGAGAGAGAGAGAGAGAGAGAGAGAGAGAGAGAGAATCAGCCCAAGGGCACCAATGCAGCCACTCAATATGTCCGTGAAGTTGGCGACTTATTTAGCGACGACCTCCGATTTCTCCAAAAATGCAAGGTCCCTCACCACAGAGGTCCCTCACCACAGAGCACAGGGTGGGCGGAGGTCCCTCACCACAGAGCACAGGGTGGGCAGAGGTCCCTCACCACAGAGCACAGGGTGGGCGGAGGTCCCTCACCACAGAGCACAGGGTGGGCGGAGGTCCCTCACCACAGAGCACAGGGTGGGCAGAGGTCCCTCACCACAGAGCACAGGGTGGGCAGAGGTCCCTCGCCACAGAGCACAGGGTGGGCGGAGGTCCCTCACCACAGAGCACAGGGTGGGCGGAGGTCCCTCGCCACAGAGCGGGCAGAGGTCCCTCACCACAGAGCACAGGGTGGGCAGAGGTCCCTTTACCACAGAGCACAGGGTGGGCAGAGGTCCCTCGCCACAGAGCACAGGGTGGGCGGAGGGTCGCTCACCACAGAGCACAGGGTGGGAGGAGGTCCCTCACCACAGAGCACAGGGTGGGCGGAGGTCCCTCACCACAGAGCACAGGGTGGGCGGAGGTCCCTCACCACAGAGCACCGGGTGGGCGGAGGTCCCTCACCACAGAGCACAGGGTGGGCGGAGGTCCCTCACCACAGAGCACAGGGTGGGCAGAGGTCCCTCACCACAGAGCACAGGGTGGGCAGAGGTCCCTCGCCACAGAGCACAGGGTGGGCGGAGGTCCCTCACCACAGAGCACAGGATGGGCGGAGGTCCCTCGCCACAGAGCGGGCAGAGGTCCCTCACCACAGAGCACAGGGTGGGCAGAGGTCCCTCGCCACAGAGCACAGGGTGGGCGGAGGTCCCTCACCACAGAGCACAGAGTGGGCGGAGGTCCCTCGCCACAGAGCGGGCAGAGGTCCCTCACCACATATCACAGGGTGGGCGGAGGTCCCTCACCACAGAGCACAGGGTGGGCGGAGGTCCCTCACCACAGAGCACAGGGTGGGCGGAGGTCCCTCGCCACAGAGCGGGCAGAGGTCCCTCACCACAGAGCACAGGGTGGGCGGAGGTCCCTCACCACAGAGCACAGGGTGGGCGGAGGTCGCTCACCACAGAGCACAGGGTGGGCGGAGGTCCCTCGCCACAGAGCGGGCAGAGGTCCCTCACCACAGAGCACAGGGTGGGCGGAGGTCCCTCACCACAGAGCACAGGGTGGGCGGAGGTCGCTCACCACAGAGCACAGGGTGGGCGGAGGTCCCTCGCCACAGAGCGCAGAGCGGGCGGAGGTCCCTCGCCACAGAGCGGGCAGAGGTCCCTCACCACAGAGCACAGGGTGGGCGGAGGTCCCTCGCCACAGAGCACAGGGTGGGCGGAGGTCCCTCACCACAGAGCACAGGGTGGGCGGAGGTCCCTCACCACAGAGCACAGGGTGGGCGGAGGTCCCTCACCACAGAGCACAGGGTGGGCGGAGGTCCCTCACCACAGAGCACAGGGTGGGCGGAGGTCCCTCACCACAGAGCACAGGGTAGGCGGAGGTCCCTCACCACAGAGCACAGGGTGGGCAGAGGTCCCTCACCACAGAGCACAGGGTGGGCAGAGGTCCCTCGCCACAGAGCACAGGGTGGGCGGAGGTCCCTCACCACAGAGCACAGGGTGGGCGGAGGTCCCTCGCCACAGAGCGGGCAGAGGTCCCTCACCACAGAGCACAGGGTGGGCAGAGGTCCCTCACCACAGAGCACAGGGTGGGCAGAGGTCCCTCGCCACAGAGCACAGGGTGGGCGGAGGTCCCTCACCACAGAGCACAGGGTGGGCGGAGGTCCCTCGCCACAGAGCGGGCAGAGGTCCCTCACCACAGAGCACAGGGTGGGAGGAGGTCCCTCACCACAGAGCACAGGGTGGGCGGAGGTCCCTCACCACAGAGCACAGGGTGGGCGGAGGTCCCTCACCACAGAGCACAGGGTGGGCGGAAGTCCCTCACCACAGAGCACAGTGTGGGCGGAGGTCCCTCACCACAGAGCACAGGGTGGCGGAGGTCCCTGGCCACAGAGCACAGGGTGGGCGGAGGTCCCTCACCACAGAGCACAGGGTGGGCGGAGGTCCCTCACCACAGAGCACAGGGTGGGCGGAGGTCCCTCACCACAGAGCACAGGGTGGGCGGAGGTCCCTCACCACAGAGAACAGGGTGGCGGAGGTCCCTCACCACAGAGCACAGGGTGGGCGGAGGTCCCTCGCCACAGAGCACAGGGTGGGCGGAGGTCCCACACCACAGAGCACAGGGTGGGCGGAGGTCCCTCACCACAGAGCACAGGGTGGGCGGAGGTCCCTCACCACAGAGCACAGGGTGGGCGGAGGTCCCTCACCACAGAGAACAGGGTGGGCGGAGGTCCCTCACCACAGAGCACAGGGTGGGCGGAGGTCCCTCGCCACAGAGCACAGGGTGGGCGGAGGTCCCTCACCACAGAGCAAAGGGTGGGCCGAGGTCCCTCACCACAGAGCACAGGGTGGGCGGAGGTCCCTCACCACAGAGCACAGGGTGGGCGGAGGTCCCTCACCACAGAGCACAGGGTGGGCGGAGGTCCCTCACCACAGAGCACA
Organism: Chirona hameri; assembly: GCA_036785665.1. Taxonomy (NCBI): domain Eukaryota; kingdom Metazoa; phylum Arthropoda; class Thecostraca; order Balanomorpha; family Balanidae; genus Chirona; species Chirona hameri. Next base: position 25,180 of record JAXIVJ010003511.1, read on the forward strand.
GGGTGGGCGGAGGTCCCTCACCACAGAGCACAGGGTGGGCGGAGGTCCCTCGCCACAGAGCACAGAGCGGGGCGGAGGTCCCTCACCACAGAGCACAGGGTGGGCGGAGGTCGCTCACCACAGAGCACAGGGTGGGCGGAGGTCCCTCGCCACAGAGCGGGCAGAGGTCCCTCACCACAGAGCACAGGGTGGGCGGAGGTCCCTCGCCACAGAGCACAGGGTGGGCGGAGGTCCCACACCACAGAGCACAGGGTGGGCGGAGGTCCCTCACCACAGAGCACAGGGTGGGCGGAGGTCCATCACCACAGAGCACAGGGTGGGCGGAGGTCTCTCACCACAGAGCACAGGGTGGGCGGAGGTCCCTCGCCACAGACCACATGGTGGGCGGAGGTCCCTCACCACAGAGCACAGGGTGGGCGGAGGTCCCTCACCACAGAGCACAGGGTGGGCGGATGCCCCTCACCACAGAGCACAGGGTGGGCGGAGGTCCCTCACCACAGAGCACAGGGTGGGCGGAGGTCCCTCACCACAGAGCACAGGGTGGGTGGAGGTCCCTCACCACAGAGCACAGGGTGGGCGGAGGTCCCTCACCACAGAGCACAGGGTGGGCGGAGGTCCCTCACCACAGAGCACAGGGTGGGCGGATGCCCCTCACCACAGAGCACAGGGTGGGCGGAGGTCCCTCACCACAGAGCACAGGGTGGGCGGAGGTCCCTCACCACAGAGCACAGGGTGGGTGGAGGTCCCTCACCACAGAGCACAGGGTGGGCGGAGGTCCCTCACCACAGAGCACAGGGTGGGCGGAGGTCCCTCACCACAGAGCACAGGGTGGGCGGAGGTCCCTCACCACAGAGCACAGGGTGGGCGGAGGTCCCTCACCACAGAGCACAGGGTGGGCGGAGGTCCCTCACCACAGAGCACAGGGTGGGCGGAGGTCCCTCACCACAGAGCACAGGGTGGGCGGAGGTCCCTCGCCATAGAGCACAGGGTGGGCGGAGGTCCCTCACCACAGAGCACAGGGTGGGCGGAGGTCCCTCACCACAGAACACAGGGTGGGCGGAGGTCCCTCGCCACAGAGCACAGGGTGGGCGGAGGTCCCTCACCACAGGGCACAGGGTGGGCGGAGGTTCCTCACCACAGAGCACAGGGTGGGCGGAGGTCCCTCACTACAGAGCACAGGGTGGGCGGAGGTCCCTCACCACAGAGCACAGGGTGGGCGGAGGTCCCTCACTACAGAGCACAGGGTGGGCGGAGGTCTCTCACCACAGAGCACAGGGTGGGCGGAAGTCCCTCACCACAGAGCACAGTATGGGCGGAGGTCCCTCACCACAGAGCACAGGGTGGGCGGAGGTCCCTCACCACAGAGCACAGGGTGGGCGGAGGTCCCTCACCACAGAGCACAGGGTGGGCGGAGGTCCCTCACCACAGAGCACAGGGTGGGCGGAGGTCCCTCACCACAGAGCACAGGGTGGGCGGAGGTCCCTCACCACAGAGAACAGGGTGGGCGGAGGTCCCTCACCACAGAGCACAGGGTGGGCGGAGGTCCCTCGCCACAGAGCACAGGGTGGGCGGAGGTCCCTCACCACAGAGCACAGGGTGGGCGGAGGTCCCTCACCACAGAGCACAGGGTGGGCGGAGGTCCCTCACCACAGAGCACAGGGTGGGCGGAGGTCCCTCACCACAGAGCACAGGGTGGGCGGAGGTCCCTCACCACAGAGCACAGGGTGGGCGGAGGTCCCTCACCACAGAGCACAGGGTGGGCGGAGGTCGCTCACCACAGAGCACAGGGTGGGCGGAGGTCGCTCACCACAGAGCACAGGGTGGGAGGAGGTCCCTCACCACAGAGCACAGGGTGGGCGGAGGTCCCTCACCACAGAGCACAGGGTGGGCGGAGGTCCCTCACCACAGAGCACCGGGTGGGCGGAGGTCCCTCACCACAGAGCACAGGGTGGGCGGAGGTCTCTCACCACAGAGCACAGGGTGGGCAGAGGTCCCTCACCACAGAGCACAGGGTGGGCAGAGGTCCCTCGCCACAGAGCACAGGGTGGGCGGAGGTCCCTCACCACAGAGCACAGGATGGGCGGAGGTCCCTCGCCACAGAGCGGGCAGAGGTCCCTCACCACAGAGCACAGGGTGGGCAGAGGTCCCTCGCCACAGAGCACAGGGTGGGCGGAGGTCCCTCACCACAGAGCACAGGGTGGGCGGAGGTCCCTCGCCACAGAGCGGGCAGAGGTCCCTCACCACAGATCACAGGGTGGGCGGAGGTCCCTCACCACAGAGCACAGGGTGGGCGGAGGTCCCTCACCACAGAGCACAGGGTGGGCGGAGGTCCCTCGCCACAGAGCGGGCAGAGGTCCCTCACCACAGAGCACAGGGTGGGCGGAGGTCCCTCACCACAGAGCACAGGGTGGGCGGAGGTCGCTCACCACAGAGCACAGGGTGGGCGGAGGTCCCTCGCCACAGAGCGGGCAGAGGTCCCTCACCACAGAGCACAGGGTGGGCGGAGGTCCCTCACCACAGAGCACAGGGTGGGCGGAGGTCGCTCACCACAGAGCACAGGGTGGGCGGAGGTCCCTCGCCACAGAGCGCAGAGCGGGCGGAGGTCCCTCGCCACAGAGCGGGCAGAGGTCCCTCACCACAGAGCACAGGGTGGGCGGAGGTCCCTCGCCACAGAGCACAGGGTGGGCGGAGGTCCCTCACCACAGAGCACAGGGTGGGCGGAGGTCCCTCACCACAGAGCACAGGGTGGGCGGAGGTCCCTCACCACAGAGCACAGGGTGGGCGGAGGTCCCTCACCACAGAGCACAGGGTGGGCGGAGGTCCCTCACCACAGAGCACAGGGTAGGCGGAGGTCCCTCACCACAGAGCACAGGGTGGGCAGAGGTCCCTCACCACAGAGCACAGGGTGGGCAGAGGTCCCTCGCCACAGAGCACAGGGTGGGCGGAGGTCCCTCACCACAGAGCACAGGGTGGGCGGAGGTCCCTCGCCACAGAGCGGGCAGAGGTCCCTCACCACAGAGCACAGGGTGGGCAGAGGTCCCTCACCACAGAGCACAGGGTGGGCAGAGGTCCCTCGCCACAGAGCACAGGGTGGGCGGAGGTCCCTCACCACAGAGCACAGGGTGGGCGGAGGTCCCTCGCCACAGAGCGGGCAGAGGTCCCTCACCACAGAGCACAGGGTGGGAGGAGGTCCCTCACCACAGAGCACAGGGTGGGCGGAGGTCCCTCACCACAGAGCACAGGGTGGGCGGAGGTCCCTCGCCACAGAGCACAGGGTGGGCGGAGGTCCCTCACCACAGAGCACAGGGTGGGCGGAGGTCCCTCACCACAGAGCACAGGGTGGGCGGAGGTCCCTCACCACAGAGCACAGGGTGGGCGGAGGTCGATCACCACAGAGCACAGGGTGGGCGGAGGTCCCTCGCCACAGAGCGGGAAGAGGTCCCTCACCACAGAGCACAGGGTGGGCGGAGGTCCCTCACCACAGAGCACAGGGTGGGCGGAGGTCGCTCACCACAGAGCACAGGGTGGGCGGAGGTCCCTCGCCACAGAGCACAGAGCGGGCGGAGGTCCCTCACCACAGAGTACAGGGTGGGCGGAGGTCGCTCACCACAGAGCACAGGGTGGGCGGAGGTCCCTCGCCACAGAGCGGGCAGAGGTCCCTCACCACAGAGCACAGGGTGGGCGGAGGTCCCTCGCCACAGAGCACAGGGTGGGCGGAGGTCCCACACCACAGAGCACAGGGTGGGCGGAGGTCCCTCACCACAGAGCACAGGGTGGGCGGAGGTCCATCACCACAGAGCACAGGGTGGGCGGAGGTCCCTCACCACAGAGCACAGGGTGGGCGGAGGTCCCTCGCCACAGAGCACAGGGTGGGCGGAGGTCCCTCACCACAGAGCACAGGGTGGGCGGAGGTCCCTCACCACAGAGCACAGGGTGGGCGGATGTCTCTCACCACAGAGCACAGGGTGGGCGGAGGTCCCTCACCACAGAGTACAGGGTGGGCGGAGGTCCCTCACCACAGAGCACAGGGTGGGCGGAGGTCCCTCACCACAGAGCACAGGGTGGGCGGAGGTCCCTCACCACAGAGCACAGGGTGGGCGGATGTCTCTCACCACAGAGCACAGGGTGGGCGGAGGTCCCTCACCACAGAGCACAGGGTGGGCGGAGGTCCCTCACCACAGAGCACAGGGTGGGCGGAGGTCCCTCACCACAGAGCACAGGGTGGGCGGAGGTCCCTCACCACAGAGCACAGGGTGGGCGGAGGTCCCTCGCCACAGAGCACAGGGTGGGCGGAGGTCCCTCACCACAGAGAACAGGGTGGGCGGAGGTCCCTTACCACAGAGCACAGGGTGGGCGGAGGTCCCTCGCCACAGAGCACAGGGTGGGCGGAGGTCCCTCACCACAGGGCACAGGGTGGGCGGAGGTTCCTCACCACAGAGCACAGGGTGGGCGGAGGTCCCTCACCACAGAGCACAGGGTGGGCGGAGGTCCCTCACCACAGAGCACAGGGTGGGCGGAGGTCCCTCACCACAGAGCACAGGGTGGGCGGAGGTCCCTCACCACAGAGCACAGGGTGGGCGGAGGTCCCTCACCACAGAGCACAGGGTGGGCGGAGGTCCCTCACCACAGAGCACAGGGTGGGCGGAAGTCCCTCACCACAGAGCACAGTGTGGGCGGAGGTCCCTCACCACAGAGCACAGGGTGGGCGGAGGTCCCTCACCACAGAGCACAGGGTGGGCGGAGGTCCCTCACCACAGAGCACAGGGTGGGCGGAGGTCCCTCACCACAGAGCACAGGGTGGGCGGGGGTCCCTCACCACAGAGCACAGGGTGGGCGGAGGTCCATCACCACAGAGAACAGGGTGGGCGGAGGTCCCTCACCACAGAGCACAGGGTGGGCGGAGGTCCCTCGCCACAGAGCACAGGGTGGGCGGAGGTCCCTCACCACAGAGCACAGGGTGGGCGGAGGTCCCTCACCACAGAGCACAGGGTGGGCGGAGGTCCCTCACCACAGAGCACAGGGTGGGCGGAGGTCCCTCACCACAGAGAACAGGGTGGGCGGAGGTCCCTCACCACAGAGCACAGGGTGGGCGGAGGTCCCTCGCCACAGAGCACAGGGTGGGCGGAGGTCCCTCACCACAGAGCACAGGGTGGGCGGAGGTCCCTCACCACAGAGCACAGGGTGGGCGGAGGTCCCTCACCACAGAGCACAGGGTGGGCGGAGGTCCCTCACCACAGAGCACAGGGTGGGCGGAGGTCCCTCACCACAGAGCACAGGGTGGGCGGAGGTCCCTCACCACAGAGCACAGGGTGGGCGGAGGTCCCTCGCCACAGAGCACAGAGCGGGCGGAGGTCCCTCACCACAGAGCACAGGGTGGGCGGAGGTCGCTCACCACAGAGCACAGGGTGGGCGGAGGTACCTCGCCACAGAGCGGGCAGAGGTCCCTCACCACAGAGCACAGGGTGGGCGGAGGTCCCTCGCCACAGAGCACAGGGTGGGCGGAGGTCCCACACCACAGAGCACAGGGTGGGCGGAGGTCCCTCACCACAGAGCACAGGGTGGGCGGAGGTCCATCACCACAGAGCACAGGGTGGGCGAAGGTCCCTCACCACAGAGCACAGGGTGGGCGGAGGTCCCTCGCCACAGACCACAGGGTGGGCGGAGGTCCCTCACCACAGAGCACAGGGTGGGCGGAGGTCCCTCACCACAGAGCACAGGGTGGGCGGAGGTCCCTCGCCACAGAGCGGGCAGAGGTCCCTCGCCACAGAGTGGGCAGAGGTCCCTCACCACAGAGCACAGGGTGGGCGGAGGTCCCTCACCACAGAGCGCAGGGTGGGCGGAGGTCGATCACCACAGAGCACAGGGTGGGCGGAGGTCCCTCGCCACAGAGCGGGAAGAGGTCCCTCACCACAGAGCACAGGGTGGGCGGAGGTCCCTCACCACAGAGCACAGGGTGGGCGGAGGTCGCTCACCACAGAGCACAGGGTGGGCGGAGGTCCCTCGCCACAGAGCACAGAGCGGGCGGAGGTCCCTCACCACAGAGCACAGGGTGGGCGGAGGTCGCTCACCACAGAGCACAGGGTGGGCGGAGGTCCCTCGCCACAGAGCGGGCAGAGGTCCCTCACCACAGAGCACAGGGTGGGCGGAGGTCCCTCGCCACAGAGCACAGGGTGGGCGGAGGTCCCACACCACAGAGCACAGGGTGGGCGGAGGTCCCTCACCACAGAGCACAGGGTGGGCGGAGGTCCATCACCACAGAGCACAGGGTGGGCGGAGGTCCCTCACCACAGAGCACAGGGTGGGCGGAGGTCCCTCGCCACAGAACACAGGGTGGGCGGAGGTCCCTCACCACAGAGCACAGGGTGGGCGGAGGTTCCTCACCACAGAGCACAGGGTGGGCGGATGTCTCTCACCACAGAGCACAGGGTGGGCGGAGGTCCCTCACCACAGAGCACAGGGTGGGCGGAGGTCCCTCACCACAGAGCACAGGGTGGGTGGAGGTCTCTCACCACAGAGCACAGGGTGGGCGGAGGTCCCTCACCACAGAGCACAGGGTGGGCGGAGGTCCCTCACCACAGAGCACAGGGTGGGCGGAGGTCCCTCACCACAGAGCACAGGGTGGGCGGAGGTCCCTCACCACAGAGCACAGGGTGGGCGGAGGTCCCTCACCACAGAGCACAGGGTGGGCGTAGGTCCCTCACCACAGAGCACAGGGTGGGCGGAGGTCCCTCGCCACAGAGCACAGGGTGGGCGGAGGTCCCTCACCACAGAGCACAGGGTGGGCGGAGGTCCCTCACCACAGAGCACAGGGTGGGCGGAGGTCCCTCGCCACAGAGCACAGGGTGGGCGGAGGTCCCTCACCACAGGGCACAGGGTGGGCGGAGGTTCCTCACCACAGAGCACAGGGTGGGCGGAGGTCCCTCACTACAGAGCACAGGGTGGGCGGAGGTCCCTCACCACAGAGCACAGGGTGGGCGGAGGTCCCTCACTACAGAGCACAGGGTGGGCGGAGGTCTCTCACCACAGAGCACAGGGTGGGCGGAAGTCCCTCACCACAGAGCACAGTATGGGCGGAGGTCCCTCACCACAGAGCACAGGGTGGGCGGAGGTCCCTCACCACAGAGCACAGGGTGGGCGGAGGTCCCTCACCACAGAGCACAGGGTGGGCGGAGGTCCCTCACCACAGAGCACAGGGTGGGCGGAGGTCCCTCACCACAGAGCACAGGGTGGGCGGAGGTCCCTCACCACAGAGAACAGGGTGGGCGGAGGTCCCTCACCACAGAGCACAGGGTGGGCGGAGGTCCCTCGCCACAGAGCACAGGGTGGGCGGAGGTCCCTCACCACAGAGCACAGGGTGGGCGGAGGTCCCTCACCATAGAGCACAGGGTGGGCGGAGGTCCCTCACCACAGAGCACAGGGTGGGCGGAGGTCCCTCACCACAGAGCACAGGGTGGGCGGAGGTCCCTCACCACAGAGCACAGGGTGGGCGGAGGTCGCTCACCACAGAGCACAGGGTGGGCGGAGGTCCCTCGCCACAGAGCACAGAGCGGGCGGAGGTCCCTCACCACAGAGCACAGGGTGGGCGGAGGTCGCTCACCACAGAGCACAGGGTGGGCGGAGGTCCCTCGCCACAGAGCGGGCAGAGGTCCCTCACCACAGAGCACAGGGTGGGCGGAGGTCCCTCGCCACAGAGCACAGGGTGGGCGGAGGTCCCACACCACAGGGTGGGCGGAGGTCCCTCACCACAGAGCACAGGGTGGGCGGAGGTCCATCACCACAGAGCACAGGGTGGGCGGAGGTCCCTCACCACAGAGCACAGGGTGGGCGGAGGTCCCTCGCCACAGAGCACAGGGTGGGCGGAGGTCCCTCACCACAGAGCACAGGGTGGGCGGAGGTCCCTCACCACAGAGCACAGGGTGGGCGGAGGTCCCTCACCACAGAGCACAGGGTGGGCGGAGGTCCCTCACCACAGAGCACAGGGTGGGCGGAGGTCCCTCACCACAGAGAACAGGGTGGCGGAGGTCCCTCACCACAGAGCACAGGGTGGGCGGAGGTCCCTCGCCACAGAGCACAGGGTGGGCGGAGGTCCCACACCACAGAGCACAGGGTGGGCGGAGGTCCCTCACCACAGAGCACAGGGTGGGCGGAGGTCCCTCACCACAGAGCACAGGGTGGGCGGAGGTCCCTCACCACAGAGAACAGGGTGGGCGGAGGTCCCTCACCACAGAGCACAGGGTGGGCGGAGGTCCCTCGCCACAGAGCACAGGGTGGGCGGAGGTCCCTCACCACAGAGCAAAGGGTGGGCCGAGGTCCCTCACCACAGAGCACAGGGTGGGCGGAGGTCCCTCACCACAGAGCACAGGGTGGGCGGAGGTCCCTCACCACAGAGCACAGGGTGGGCGGAGGTCCCTCACCACAGAGCACAGGGTGGGCGGAGGTCCCTCACCACAGAGCACAGGGTGGGCGGAGGTCCCTCGCCACAGAGCACAGAGCGGGCGGAGGTCCCTCACCACAGAGCACAGGGTGGGCGGAGGTCGCTCACCACAGAGCACAGGGTGGGCGGAGGTCCCTCGCCACAGAGCGGGCAGAGGTCCCTCACCACAGAGCACAGGGTGGGCGGAGGTCCCTCGCCACAGAGCACAGGGTGGGCGGAGGTCCCACACCACAGAGCACAGGGTGGGCGGAGGTCCCTCACCACAGAGCACAGGGTGGGCGGAGGTCCATCACCACAGAGCACAGGGTGGGCGGAGGTCCCTCACCACAGAGCACAGGGTGGGCGGAGGTCCCTCGCCACAGACCACATGGTGGGCGGAGGTCCCTCACCACAGAGCACAGGGTGGGCGGAGGTCCCTCACCACAGAGCACAGGGTGGGCGGATGCCCCTCACCACAGAGCACAGGGTGGGCGGAGGTCCCTCACCACAGAGCACAGGGTGGGCGGAGGTCCCTCACCACAGAGCACAGGGTGGGTGGAGGTCCCTCACCACAGAGCACAGGGTGGGCGGAGGTCCCTCACCACAGAGCACAGGGTGGGCGGAGGTCCCTCACCACAGAGCACAGGGTGGGCGGAGGTCCCTCACCACAGAGCACAGGGTGGGCGGAGGTCCCTCACCACAGAGCACAGGGTGGGCGGAGGTCCCTCACCACAGAGCACAGGGTGGGCGGAGGTCCCTCACCACAGAGCACAGGGTGGGCGGAGGTCCCTCGCCATAGAGCACAGGGTGGGCGGAGGTCCCTCACCACAGAGCACAGGGTGGGCGGAGGTCCCTCACCACAGAACACAGGGTGGGCGGAGGTCCCTCGCCACAGAGCACAGGGTGGGCGGAGGTCCCTCACCACAGGGCACAGGGTGGGCGGAGGTTCCTCACCACAGAGCACAGGGTGGGCGGAGGTCCCTCACTACAGAGCACAGGGTGGGCGGAGGTCCCTCACCACAGAGCACAGGGTGGGCGGAGGTCCCTCACTACAGAGCACAGGGTGGGCGGAGGTCTCTCACCACAGAGCACAGGGTGGGCGGAAGTCCCTCACCACAGAGCACAGTATGGGCGGAGGTCCCTCACCACAGAGCACAGGGTGGGCGGAGGTCCCTCACCACAGAGCACAGGGTGGGCGGAGGTCCCTCACCACAGAGCACAGTGTGGGCGGAGGTCCCTCACCACAGAGCACAGGGTGGGCGGAGGTCCCTCACCACAGAGCACAGGGTGGGCGGAGGTCCCTCACCACAGAGAACAGGGTGGGCGGAGGTCCCTCACCACAGAGCACAGGGTGGGCGGAGGTCCCTCGCCACAGAGCACAGGGTGGGCGGAGGTCCCTCACCACAGAGCACAGGGTGGGCGGAGGTCCCTCACCACAGAGCACAGGGTGGGCGGAGGTCCCTCACCACAGAGCACAGGGTGGGCGGAGGTCCCTCACCACAGAGCACAGGGTGGGCGGAGGTCCCTCACCACAGAGCACAGGGTGGGCGGAGGTCGCTCACCACAGAGCACAGGGTGGGCGGAGGTCCCTCGCCACAGAGCACAGAGCGGGCGGAGGTCCCTCACCACAGAGCACAGGGTGGGCGGAGGTCGCTCACCACAGAGCACAGGGTGGGCGGAGGTCCCTCGCCACAGAGCGGGCAGAGGTCCCTCACCACAGAGCACAGGGTGGGCGGAGGTCCCTCGCCACAGAGCACAGGGTGGGCGGAGGTCCCACACCACAGGGTGGGCGGAGGTCCCTCACCACAGAGCACAGGGTGGGCGGAGGTCCATCACCACAGAGCACAGGGTGGGCGGAGGTCCCTCACCACAGAGCACAGGGTGGGCGGAGGTCCCTCGCCACAGAGCACAGGGTGGGCGGAGGTCCCTCACCACAGAGCACAGGGTGGGCGGAGGTCCCTCACCACAGAGCACAGGGTGGGCGGATGTCCCTCACCACAGAGCACAGGGTGGGCGGAGGTCCCTCACCACAGAGCACAGGGTGGGCGGAGGTCCCTCACCACAGAGCACAGGGTGGGTGGAGGTCCCTCACCACAGAGCACAGGGTGGGCGGAGGTCCCTCACCCCAGAGCACAGGGTGGGCGGAGGTCCCTCACCACAGAGCACAGGGTGGGCGGAGGTCCCTCGCCACAGAGCAGGCAGAGGTCCCTCACCACAGAGTGGGAAGAGGTCCCTCACCACAGAGCACAGGGTGGGCAGAGGTCCCTCGCCACAGAGCACAGGGTGGGCGGAGGTCCCTCACCACAGAGCACAGGGTGGGCGGAGGTCGCTCACCACAGAACACAGGGTGGGCGGAGGTCCCTCGCCACAGAGCGGGCAGAGGTCCCTCACCACAGAGCACAGGGTGGGCGGAGGTCCCTCACCACAGAGCACAGGGTGGGCGGAGGTCGCTCACCACAGAGCACAGGGTGGGCGGAGGTCCCTCGCCACAGAGCACAGAGCAGGCGGAGGTCCCTCACCACAGAGCACAGGGTGGGCGGAGGTCGCTCACCACAGAGCACAGGGTGGGCGGAGGTCCCTCGCCACAGAGCGGGCAGAGGTCCCTCACCACAGAGCACAGGGTGGGCGGAGGTCCCTCGTCACAGAGCACAGGGTGGGCGGAGGTCCCTCACCACAGAGCACAGAGCGGGCAGAGGTCCCTCACCACAGAGCACAGGGTGGGTGGAGGTCCCTCACCACAGAGCACAGGGTCGGCAGAGGTCCCTCACCACAGAGCACAGGGTGGGCAGAGGTCCCTCGCCACAGAGCACAGGGTGGGCGGAGGTCCCTCACCACAGAGCACAGGGTGGGCGGAGGTCCCTCACCACAGAGCACAGGGTGGGCGGAGGTCCCTCACCACAGAGCACAGGGTGGGCGGAGGTCCCTCACCACAGAGCACAGGGTGGGCGGAGGTCCCTCACCACAGAGCACAGGGTGGGCGGAGGTCCCTCACCACAGAGCACAGGGTGGGCGGAGGTCCCTCGCCACAGAGCACAGGGTGGGCGGAGGTCCCTCACCACAGAGCACAGGGTGGGCGGAGGTCCCTCACCACAGAGCACAGGGTGGGCGGAGGTCCCTCGCCACAGAGCACAGGGTGGGCGGAGGTCCCTCACCACAGGGCACAGGGTGGGCGGAGGTCCCTCACCACAGAGCACAGGGTGGGCGGAGGTCCCTCACCACAGAGCACAGGGTGGGCGGAGGTCCCTCACCACAGAGCACAGGGTGGACGGAGGTCCCTCACCACAGAGCACAGGGTGGGCGGAGGTCCCTCACCACAGAGCACAGGGTGGGCGGAGGTCCCTCACCACAGAGCACAGGGTGGGCGGAGGTCCCTCACCACAGAGCACAGGGTGGGCGGAGGTCCCTCACCACAGAGCACAGGGTGGGCGGAGGTCCCTCGCCACAGAGCACAGGGTGGGCGGAGGTCCCTCGCCACAGAGCACAGGGTGGGCGGAGGTCCCTCACCACAGAGCACAGGGTGGGCGGAGGTCCCTCACCAGAGCACAGGGTGGGCGGAGGTCCCTCACCACAGAGCACAGGGTGGGCGGAGGTCCCTCACCACAGAGCACAGGGTGGGTGGAGGTCCCTCGCTACAGAGCGGGCAGAGGTCCCTCGCCACAGAGCGGGCAGAGGTCCCTCGCCACAGAGCGGGCGGAGGTCCCTCACCACAGAGCGGGCGGAGGTCCCTCGCCACAGAACGGGCGGAGGTCCCTCACCACAGGGCACACGGCGGGCGGAGGTCCCTCGCCACAGGGCACATACACATATACTTTAATCCAGTCACAATTCACAATTCGGCGCTATCAACGGCATAAAGTAATGAAATCGTGCAATACAAAGGACACCGCACCATCCCCAGCTCCATATTCATTCGGTCGCAGTGGCACCGTCCAACATGAGCTGACCAGCCAGCAGTGGCGGTATACCAGAGCGGCTGGAAACAGTGACGCCACCTATACCAGCCCGGCTGGAGACAGTGGCGCCACCTACACCAGCCCGGCTGGAGACAGTGGCGTTACCTACACCGCCCGCTCCGAGACGGCCGGCAGCTATACGTGCGAGAAACCAACAACCGGATCGCTGCAACCGGACCACTTAAGCGGGCAATCACACTGTTGTGGGCATGTTCGTGTAACAATGTTTACGGTTTTTACGAACAATCTTTACGATTTCTTATTAAGCATAATTATAAAACATCTGATTGCCTCGTCTACTATGAAACCTAGATAGCATATGTAGGGATTGTATTTTCGATGAGCCGACATCAAATAACCTTAGCTTGCATGCCGAAGCGTCGCCAGTGAGACACTACCACAACACTCACATTTCACAACTTAAATTCCCCTTCTCATATAACTCATTCAGTCCTTTCGAATATAAGGGATACGCTTGAGTAACATGTTTACAAAGCAAAGTCACGTAATGATTGCAACGCAGTAAGCAACTTCGACAATTATATAAAAATATCCATACGGCGCGGCCAATAAACAAGATATGGCACAAACTCTCGACATCCAACGATAGTAGGTACACTGCCATCTGAGACCATACGCTGGCCAAACATCATCGTATCTCACAGCCCATGGTACAACAGGCAAGGCATAATTCCACTCCAAAGTTGAGCACTTCGATAAGTGGTCCCACTCTTCCCACGAGTGTTTCGGTCCATCTCCAGTCCCCGGCAGTGCATTATGTAGCTGCGTACATTAACACACACACACACACACACACACACATAGCTGCGTACATCAACACACACACACACACACACACACACACACACACACACACACACACACACACACACACACACACACACACACACACACACACACACACACACACATACACACACACACACAGAACAAAGCCTAACTTTGTCACCAATTGTAAACGGGTGTCTCGGATGATCTCAACAGGCCTCAGCGAGTTCCAGCGAGCATCGGCGAGTTCCAGCGGGCATCGGCGAGTTCCAGCGGGCATCGGCGAGTTCCAGCGGGCATCAGCGAGTTCCAGCGGGCCTCAGCAAGTCCCAGCGTGTTACAGTGGATCCCAGCGAACCTCGCAGCGGGTTCCAGCGGGTTCCGATGGACCTCATAGCGGCTCTAAGCGGACCTCAGAGCGGAGTTCAGCGGACCTCAGAGTGGACTTTAGCGCTCCATTCGTAGTTTCCAGCGGAGGACGAAGTAGCCCAGTAGGCGGAGGCCTACCGTCATACCGCTCAGTACGGCCACGTCCACCCAGTACTCCGAGTCGAGCATGTCCATCTCCTGATGGCAGACAGAGGTAACAACTGTCAGACGCTGGACGGTAGACAGAGGTACCAACTGTCAGACGCTGGACAGAGGTAACAACTGTCAGACGCTGGACGGTAGACAGAGGTAACAACTGTCAGACGCTGGACAGAGGTAACAACTGTCAGACGCTGGACGGTAGACAGAGGTAACAACTGTCAGACGCTGGACAGAGGTAACAACTGTCAGACGCTGGACAGAGGTAACAACTGTCAGACGCTGGACAGAGGTAACAACTGTCAGACGCTGGACAGAGGTAACAACTGTCAGACGCTGGACAGAGGTAACAACTGGCAGACGGTGGACAGAGGTAACAACTGTCAGACGCTGGACAGAGGTAACAACTGGCAGACGCTGGACAGAGGTAACAACTGTCAGACGCTGGACAGAGGTAACAACTGGCAGACGGTGGACAGAGGTAACAACTGTCAGCCGCTGGACAGAGGTAACAACTGGCAGACGGTGGACAGAGGTAACAACTGTCAGACGCTGGGCAGAGGTAACAACTGGCAGACGGTGGACAGAGGTAACAACTGTCAGACGCTGGACAGAGGTAACAACTGGCAGACGCTGGACAGAGGTAACAACTGTCAGACGCTGGACAGAGGTAACACCTGTCAGACGCTGGACAGAGGTAACAACTGGCAGACGGTGGACAGAGGTAACAACTGTCAGACGCTGGACAGAGGTAACAACTGGCAGACGCTGGACAGAGGTAACAACTGGCAGACGCTGGACAGAGGTAACAACTGTCAGACGCTGGACAGAGGTAACAACTGGCAGACGCTGGACAGAGGTAACAACTGGCAGACGCTGGACAGAGGTAACAACTGTCAGACGCGGGACAGAGGTAACAACTGTCAGACGCTGGACAGAGGTAACAACTGTCAGACGCTGGACAGAGGTAACACCTGTCAGACGCTGGACAGAGGTAACAACTGGCAGACGGTGGACAGAGGTAACAACTGTCAGACGCTGGACAGAGGTAACAACTGTCAGACGCTGGACAGAGGTAACAACTGGCAGACGCTGGACAGAGGTAACAACTGGCAGACGCTGGACAGAGGTAACAACTGTCAGACGCTGGTCAGAGGTAACAACTGTCAGACGCTGGACAGAGGTAACACCTGTCAGACGCTGGACAGATGTAACAACTGGCAGACGGTGGACAGAGGTAACAACTGTCAGACGCTGGACAGAGGTAACAACTGTCAGACGCTGGACAGAGGTAATAACTGGCAGACGCTGGACAGAGGTAACAACTGTCAGACGCTGGACAGAGGTAACAACTGGCAGACGCTGGACAGAGGTAACAACTGTCAGACGCTGGACAGAGGTAACAACTGGCAGACGCTGGACAGAGGTAACAACTGCCAGACGCTGGACAGAGGTAACAACTGTCAGACGCTGGACAGAGGTAACACCTGTCAGACGCTGGACAGAGGTAACAACTGGCAGAACGGTGGACAGAGGTAACAACTGTCAGACGCTGGACAGAGGTAACAACTGTCAGACGCTGGACAGAGGTAACAACTGTCAGACGCTTGACAGAGGTAAAACTGGCAGACGGTGGACAGAGGTAACAACTGTCAGACGCTGGACAGAGGTAACAACTGGCAGACGCTGGACAGAGGGTAACAACTGGCAGACGCTGGACAGAGGTAACAACTGTCAGGCGCTGGACAGAGGTAACAACTGGCAGACGGTGGACAGAGGTTACAACTGGCAGACGCTGGACAGAGGTAACAACTGTCAGACGGTGGACAGAGGTAACAACTGTCAGACGCTGGACAGAGGTAACAACTGGCAGACGCTGGACAGAGGTAACAACTGTCAGACGCTGGACAGAGGTAACAACTGGCAGACGCTGGACAGAGGTAACAACTGTCAGACGGTGGACAGAGGTAACAACTGGCAGACGCTGGACAGAGGTAACAACTGGCAGACGGTGGACAGAGGTAACAACTGTCAGACGCTGGACAGAGGTAACAACTGTCAGGACGCTGGACAAAGGTAACAACTGTCAGACGCTGGACAGAGGTAACAACTGTCAGACGCTGGACAGAGGTAACAACTGGCAGACGCTGGACAGAGGTAACAACTGTCAGACGCTGGACAGAGGTAACAACTGGCAGACGCTGGACAGAGGTAACAACTGGCAGACGCTGGACAGAGGTAACAACTGTCAGACGGTGGACAGAGGTAACAACTGTCAGACGCTGGACAGAGGTAACAACTGGCAGACGGTGGACAGAGGTAACAACTGTCAGACGCTGGACAGAGGTAACAACTGTCAGACGCTGGACAGAGGGTAACAACTGTCAGACGCTGGACAGAGGTAACAACTGTCAGACGCTGGACAGAGGTAACAACTGTCAGACACTGGACAGAGGTAACAACTGTCAGACGCTGGACAGAGGTAACAACTGGCAGACGCTGGACAGAGGTAACAACTGCCAGACGCTGGACAGAGGTAACAACTGTCAGACGCTGGACAAGAGGTAACACCTGTCAGACGCTGGACAGAGGTAACAACTGGCAGACGGTGGACAGAGGTAACAACTGTCAGACGCTGGACAGAGGTAACAACTGTCAGACGCTGGACAGAGGTAACACTGTCAGACGCTTGACAGAGGTAAAAACTGGCAGACGGTGGACAGAGGTAACAACTGTCAGACGCTGGACAGAGGTAACAACTGTCAGACGCTGGACAGAGGTAACAACTGTCAGACGCTGGACAGAGGTAACAACTGGCAGACGCTGGACAGAGGTAACAACTGTCAGGCGCTGGACAGAGGTAACAACTGGCAGACGGTGGACAGAGGTTACAACTGGCAGACGCTGGACAGAGGTAACAACTGTCAGACGGTGGACAGAGGTAACAACTGTCAGACGCTGGACAGAGGTAACAACTGGCAGACGCTGGACAGAGGTAACAACTGTCAGACGCTGGACAGAGGTAACAACTGGCAGACGCTGGACAGAGGTAACAACTGTCAGACGGTGGACATAGGTAACAACTGGCAGACGCTGGACAGAGGTAACAACTGCAGACGGTGGACAGAGGTAACAACTGTCAGACGCTGGACAGAGGTAACAACTGTCAGACGCTGGACAGAGGTAACAACTGGCAGACGCTGGACAGAGGTAACAACTGTCAGACGCTGGACAGAGGTAACAACTGGCAGACGCTGGACAGAGGTAACAACTGGCAGACGCTGGACAGAGGTAACAACTGTCAGACGGTGGACAGAGGTAACAACTGGCAGACGCTGGACAGAGGTAACAACTGGCAGACGGTGGACAGAGGTAACAACTGTCAGACGCTGGACAGAGGTAACAACTGTCAGACGCTGGGCAGAGGTAACAACTGGCAGACGCTGGACAGAGGTAACAACTGTCAGACGCTGGACAGAGGTAACAACTGTCAGACGCTGGACAGAGGTAACAACTGTCAGACGCTGGACAGAGGTAACAACTGTCAGACGCTGGACAGAGGTAACAACTGGCAGACGCTGGACAGAGGTAGCAACTGTCAGACGCTGGACAGAGGTAACAACTGGCAGACGCTGGACAGAGGTAACAACTGGCAGACGGTGGATAGAGGTAACAACTGTCAGACGCTGGACAGAGGTAACAACTGTCAGACGCTGGGCAGAGGTAACAACTGTCAGACGCTGGACAGAGGTAACAACTGTCAGACGCTGGATGGCAGACAGAGGCAGCACAGCGGAGAAATCCCATGTTATGTCGCCATATAAAACACAGTCGAATCCGATTAACGGAAATGCGCAAGAGCAGAGATATGCGCGCAAATACGTTCCCTGAACGCCTGCAATGCCAATAGGATTTAACTTGATGAAACCAAACTTCGTTTTCCACGACCTAAAATTAACATTTTCACGCCGCGAAAGTATGTTTAGCTTCGTATTCTCTACAAGGCCCACCGCCCATGTTTCTGGGTTTTATCAGGCAAACTCATACAAATTTCGCGGCGCTAAATAACAAGTACCTACTATAACATAAAAGTCCAAATTAAAAATGCTTTAAAAGCTTAAATACACGCATACAAATAGGTATTTTTTTTCGTCATTTCAGCCGGCACCCACACTCAAAAATTATCGGCGACGCCCCTGGGTACAGCTGACAATTGACATAGTTTTGCTCAGTGGAAGGCAATGTCAGAACAATACAAACTGCAAGCTGACATCTTTCCTTTTTGATATCCCAAAAGGTTGAAAAGCTAAAAAACAAAAACATCAAAATAAAGAAATAATTAAACATAGTGTAGTTTCAAAATAAAGTGGCCCAAATCCGGGAAGAAATTCTAAATTGGGGGTAGGTAAGGTTCGCTTAAAACGGTTTGCCCCCCCCCCCCCCCCAAAAAAAAAGCCGGCTGGATCCAGGATAACTAGACACCGGCTGGATCCGCCCTTGGTGCCTACCTTGAGGAACTTCTCTGGACTCCTGAAGTGGCGATAGGGCTGGGATTCTGGGAGGAGTGCCTACTTTGAGGAACTTCTCTGGACTTCTGAAGTTGCAGTAGGGCTGGGAGCAGTGCTTACCTTGAGGAACTTCTCTGGACTCCTGAAGTTGCAGTAGGGCTGGGAGCAGTGCATGTTCTCCCGTCCGTTGCCGTAGACGGCCAGCATCAGTCCCTCGAAGCTGTAGCGCGCGTAGGAGAGGTACGACACCCACGCCAGGTACACAGGGATGGCCTTCAGCGTCAGGAAGAAGCCCGAAAACAGGATGATCGGGATCATCGTCACCGGACCCAGGAACACCGCCAACTGGAAACCGAGAACAAATGGGCGTCACACCAACGTACCTTTTAAAAAGTGACAACTTGTCACGTAATTACAGAACGTTGAGGTCCAGTAGGGATCAACAGAACTTTTCCAAGAAACGCCTACAACTGCCTGCCAGAGCCTAAATGTAGGTACGTTACATAAGGCCCGACCACAGCCACGCCACAGCCGGACATTTCCCGGTATTCTCCCTTTCTCGGCGTGGCCTCGTTGGAGCATCGCACGTGCTGGCGTGCTGCCCCGCCTCTCCCTCCCATCCCCCCCCCCCTCGTCGGTAGGACAGGGAGCAGACGATGGCAGGCGGCCAAGGCCAGGGCCCGGGTCGACGACCTTGGAGCGGAATCGGCAGCACGGAGCGGCCGGAGCCAGAGCAGGGGTTTCTGCTATGGTGCCGGCAGCTGTCAATGTGCTGCTGCGGGGGCCGACCCTGGGACGAGGTGAAGGCAGTGGAGCTCGCGGCCTCTGAGCTCGAGCAGTGGAAGGCAGTGGAAGCGGCCTCTGAGGCTACAGGGTTCACAACCATGTCCATAGTAAAGCCAAATATAGCGCATTTACAGAGATATTGATCGACATTTAATCAGCCTGCCAAACACCATTCTGCACTCACTGACTTCAGGCTATTTTCAGGCGGTCATGCATGGTTTAATGTCGAGGCTGACGTCTAGTCCGTAGGACAATGAAGGTCGTTGGAAAGCAAACCATAAAAGCCACAGCACGGTAATTTATGGTTTAGTCCTCGCTGGGCGTCAGCTCACTCGACGATAAATACGCCCGAATAGTCGCCGCCACAAACACGTACCTGGATACCACAGCAGGCGCCTATGACCAGGCCGACGCTCTGAGCCACTAGTGACGTCAGCACGGTTATCAGACAGAACATGAGGAACCGATCCAGCTCCATCGGCTGTGACGTCATGAAGTACACGATGACGTCATAGATCAGCGGAAACACGATCTGAAAATCGCGGACTGAGAGTTAGCTGAATATTTTCCAGACAGACGAGCCAACTTCAGTGGCG
This sequence comes from Chirona hameri, assembly GCA_036785665.1. Lineage (NCBI taxonomy): Eukaryota > Metazoa > Arthropoda > Thecostraca > Balanomorpha > Balanidae > Chirona > Chirona hameri. The sequence continues at coordinate 44,753 of JAXIVJ010003511.1, forward strand.
GATCCAGGGGGGGGGGGGGGGGGTCATGACCCCCCCCGGGCCCAGGGCACCGCCGGCATATCAGGGGCACCAGCGCAATGAGTTTTTTTACAACGCTTATTTTCATGATGGCGATAGTAAACGAAACAGTAAAACACAAAATAGTCTCTCTTAGCATATAGTTGATGATGCACCTACCAGGGGCACCACCGCGCCAGGGCACCAGGGGCACCACCGCGCCAGGGCACCAGGGGCACCATCGCGCCGGGGCACCAGCGGCACCACCGCGCCGGGGCACCAGGGGCACCACCGCGCCGGTGTACCAGGGGCACCACAGTGCCGGGGCACCAGGGGCACCATCGCGCCAGTGCACCAGCGGCACCACCGCGCCGGTGCACCAGCGGCACCACCGCGCCGATGTACCAGCGGCACCACCGCGCCGGGGCACCAGGGGCACCATCGCGCCAGTGCACCAGCGGCACCACCGCGCCGGTGTACCAGGGGCACCACAGTGCCGGGGCACCAGGGGCACCATCGCGCCAGTGCACCAGCGGCACCACCGCGCCGGTGTACCAGCGGCACCACCGCGCCGGGGCACCAGGGGCACCATCGCGCCAGTGCACCAGCGGCACCACCGCGCCGGTGTACCAGCGGCACCACCGCGCCGGGGCACCAGGGGCACCATCGCGCCAGTGCACCAGCGGCACCACCGCGCCGGTGTACCAGCGGCACCACAGTGCCGGTAGGCGGTACTGTGTTAAACACTAAACAGCACAGATATTATGTTAGATACAACCATAGTAGATACAATGTTAGATACAACCATGCAGTAGTACAGAGTTGAGAGTACTAATCATATTTTGTTTTAATCAATTTTACCTGGAACGGGAGATCGGCGAGAGTTTTGGCAATGTAGTATGACTTCATGGAGTACCAGCAGTTCAAATATTCCTTTTTGAACACAGCCATTTCGCAGGGAACTATAATAAACCAAACCCAAGAGTTGAAATATCGTCAACCTTGTGATGAGCCCACGATACGCAATATTTATGGAAAAACAAACATGATGGATATACAGCGAATAGACGTAAAACACAAACACACATGGAGACCGAATCCAACGCGATTACAGAACATCCAAAACGGCTTCTCGAAATGATAAGATAGCAACCACTAGAATAAATTAACATCATCCGATACAAAATTAACATCGAATCAACAGGAATAAGAGAGACATAATCCATAATCACTACAGTAATAAAATGCGTTTTTTCGTCATAGCACGTCGACTACTGAACTATTCGGCGCTCACATTATCATTGTCGCATGTCACGGGCAACGGCAACGGCATAGGCTGGGGCGGGAAGCACATGCAAAGGTCACCGGTGAGAATAGCACCAGATACTCACAGGTGAGAATAGCACCAGACACTCACAGGTGAGAATAACACCAGACACTCACATGTGAGAATAGCACCAGACATTCACAGGTGAGAATAGCACTAGACACTCACATGTGAGAATAGCACCAGACACTCACTCACAGGTGAAAATGGTGCACAAGAAACACTCACAGGTGAGAATAGCACCAGACATTCACCGGTGAAAATAGCACCAGACACTCACAGGTGAAAATATCACCAGACACTCACAGGTGAAAATGGTGAACAAGAAACACTCACAGGTGAGAAGGGTGAGAACAGGACACGCATAGGTGAAAATGATGAGAACAGGACACTCACAGGTGAGAAAGGTGAGAACGGGACACTCACAGGTGAGAATGGTGGGCATGAGTGCGCTGAACATGACGAACATGATAGCGAAGAACAGCTGAGCAGCGTTGTTGTACACGTCTTTGGCTTCGTTTCCGATGTTGAAGTACAGACTGCCGATCAGGACACCGAATAGGACGTGCGACACGAGACGAGCCATGGTCAGCATCTGAAACATGGACGAACCATGGTCAGCATCTGAAACATGGACGAACCATGGTCAGCATCTGAAACATGGACGAACCATGGTAAGCATCTGAAACACGAGACGAACTATGATCAGCATCTGACACACATCTTAGTATATTTAAAAGTGTGTCTTAAGGTAGCAAAGACAAAAGCCAATTTGATAAAGAAAACATTACAAATTGCATCTCATTATCATTATGACAATCATTTATCATGGTTGGAGCTTTCTACACAGTTGGCGAGCCATTTCCCGACAACTTTACCTTAGGTCACACCGGAGGCGTAGCCAGGGGGGTGCTAATGGTGCTCCTGCAACCGGGAGATTTTGCCGGGCCCCCTATGCCCGGCTGCAACCACACGGTCTGGCGGCCGTCATTTTATGTTGTAAAATACCATGAGAGAAGCGGATCCAAAGCCCTCTCACACAATGCAAGGACCTCCTACATTGTCAGAGAGCCCTATGATAAGGAGAAGAACCCTTTCGAGGGCCCTCTCAGGCTTGGAATGGGCCCTCTCAGGCCTGACATAGGCCCTCTCAGGCCTGTAATGGACCCTCTCAGGCCTGTAATGAGCCCTCTCAGACATGGCATGGGCCCTCTCCAGGTGCGTAGCCAAGGGGGGGGGGGGGGGGGGGGGGGGGGGACGGGAAATTGCCCCCCCCCCTGAAGGTCCGGACGTGACCCCTTTGGTCGAAAAAATGAATGACTTCGATTTTTATTAAGGAAAAAATGTTGAAAATATGCACCTCTAAGGATATAGTGGGCCAAATCCGGTTATTTTTGTTTTGTGTGTGTGCCTTATGCCCCCCCCCCCCTGAACAAAAACTGCACCCCTGAAGTGAATCCTGGCTACGCCACTGGGTCACACCAGCGTTTGCCACATTTGAAGTATAAGTTAGACGGGCCATTGTCCAGCTTTAAACCCAATAACTAACTGTTTTCAAAAGCTGCAGCCGCGCCAGTCGTGCCAGCTGCGCCGATAGGTACAACGGGCACGCAATGGCGCGCCAGTCGTGCCAGCTGCGCCGATAGGTACAACGGGCACGCAATGGCGCGCCAGTCGTGCCAGCTGCGCCGATAGGTACAACGGGCACGCAATGGCGCGCCAGTCGTGCCAGCTGCGCCGATAGGTACAACGGGCACGCAATGGCGCGCCAGTCGTGCCAGCTGCGCCGATAGGTACAGCGGGCACGCAATGGCGCGCCAGTCGTGCCAGCTGCGCCGATAGGTACAACGGGCACGCAATGGCGCGCCAGTCGTGCCAGCTGCGCCGATAGGTACAACGGGCACGCAATGGCCGCGCCAGTCGTGCCAGCTGCGCCGATAGGTACAACGGGCACGCAATGGCGCGCCAGTCGTGCCAGCTGCGCCGATAGGTACAACGGGCACGCAATGGCGCGCCAGTCGTGCCAGCTGCGCCGATAGGTACAACGGGCACGCAATGGCGCGCCAGTCGTGCCAGCTGCGCCGATAGGTACAACGGGCACGCAATGGCGCGCCAGTCGTGCCAGCTGCGCCGATAGGTACAACGGGCACGCAATGGCGCGCCAGTCGTGCCAGCTGCGCCGATAGGTACAGCGGGCACGCAATGGCGCGCCAGTCGTGCCAGCTGCGCCGATAGGTACAACGGGCACGCAATGGCGCGCCAGTCGTGCCAGCTGCGCCGATAGGTACAACGGGCACGCAATGGCGCGCCAGTCGTGCCAGCTGCGCCGATAGGTACAACGGGCACGCAATGGCGCGCCAGTCGTGCCAGCTGCGCCGATAGGTACAACGGGCACGCAATGGCGCGCCAGTCGTGCCAGCTGCGCCGATAGGTACAACGGGCACGCAATGGCGCGCCAGTCGTGCCAGCTGCGCCGATAGGTACAGCGGGCACGCAATGGCGCGCCAGTCGTGCCAGCTGCGCCGATAGGTACAGCGGGCACGCAATGGCGTCGCCAGTCGTGCCAGCTGCGCCGATAGGTACAGCGGGCACGCAATGGCGCGCCAGTCGTGCCAGCTGCGCCGATAGGTACAGCGGGCACGCAATGGCGCGCCAGTCGTGCCAGCTGCGCCGATAGGTACAGCGGGCACGCAATGGCGCGCCAGTCGTGCCAGCTGCGCCGATAGGTACAGCGGGCACGCAATGGCGCGCCAGTCGTGCCAGCTGCGCCGATAGGTACAGCGGGCACGCAATGGCGCGCCAGTCGTGCCAGCTGCGCCGATAGGTACAACGGGCACGCAATGGCGCGCCAGTCGTGCCAGCTGCGCCGATAGGTACAACGGGCACGCAATGGAAGGCCAGTCACCACGATTTCAAAATTAGTACGTACAAATCCAAGTGCACGTGTACTTTAACATGGGACCCTATTAGGGATGGCTGAAAACGACTAAGGACAGGTGTCTCTAAAGTGTCCCCACTAGTGACGAACCCCATGTGTTAGAGCGATAGTGACGACCCCATGCATGGGCGTAGCCAGCATTTTTCGAGACAGGTGCATCCGGTCGGGGGGGGGGGGGGGGGGGGGCGTCACAGTGGGGGGGGGGGGGGGGGGTCAGTCCCCATGAATATCCGAAACGGCATTTGGGCCCATTCCAGGCCCGGAGATTCAGGCACGTAGCCAGGATTTCGTCCAGGGGGGGGGGGGGGGGGGCGGCGCCTCGAAAGGGCCCCCTTTCCGAGCGCTGAAAGGGCCCCTTCCCAAGCGTTGAAAGGGCCAAACAAAACGGATGAAAAGGCACGTTACACGGATGGAAAATGCAGTATGACAGGTATGGCATGGGCCATACCAACTTTTAAGAGCTGGAGTTAGCAAACTGCCATATCAACTTTGGAACCAGCGACACCAATTTGGAATCAGCTATACCAACTGAATATATTTTTTAGCTCGAGACCTGAAACTCGTCAACAAATTGCGCCGCGGAGCGGCGCGAAAATTTTGAGTCTTATCCCTAGATATTTCTCATCATTCTCATCAATGCGTCGCATTGCGTATGGTGCGGACCTCTAAAAATGTTATTGTGCGTTTAAAAGTGTGGTAAAAAAGGTTTTAAAATGAACTATTTTGCCCAATTATATAGGAAAGTAGCAACATAACACATAAATGCACCGAGAAACGGCCCGTTATTTTTTATTACCAGCATATAATTTAATTTGTACTTAAATTGCGCCGCGGAGCGGCGCCCAAAAAAGTTTCATTCCCTGGACAATTGCATTCTTACTGTTGAAAGGCCCAGGGTCCCTTCAGATCGTCTAGGGGCCCCTCCGACCTTTTCAACGCCCTTCTGACCAGTTCAGAGACTCATCTGGGATCCACGAAAAGACATGATGTGGAGTGAGTGATATATATTAAATACAAAGGGGGCTTACTCTACAAGAACAATTAAAATCGGAGCTTTCGGGTATATTGTAACACCCTTCGTTAGGGACTAAGAGGCATTCGGTAACATGTCATTGCTCGTCTTAAAGACGAGCAATGACCTGTTACCGAATGCTTCTTAATCGCTGACGAAGGGTGTTACAATATACCCGAAAGCTCCGATTTTTTTTTCTTGTGGAGTAAGTCCTCTTTGTAATTAATATTCATCTGGGAGCTCTACGTGCTTTGAGCCCTTCCGGTCCCACCAGGGACTCCTCTGACCTTCCAAGAAGCCCCTCTTATGTGTCAAGGGCCCCATTCGGCCTGTTCAGAGGTCCTTCCGACCTGGCCAGGGACTGAACTGGCTGCTTTGGCACCCTGCGGACATGCTCAGGGGCCCATCCGACCTGCCCAGGGGCCCCTCCAATCTAGCTAGGAACTCATCCAGCATGTTCAAGGGCCCTTCTGACCGGCCCAGGGACCGTTTCGGTCTAGCTAGGGGCCCCTTTGACTTGCCCAGGAGCCCCTCCGATCTGCCCAGAGACTCTTCTGGTCGGACTGCGCTGGCTGCTTTGTCGCCCTGCCGACATACTCAAGGGGCCCTCCGACCTGCCCTGGGGTCCCTCCGTGCTGGATAGGGGCCAATTCGGCACAGGGGCCGTCCTGGCCCACCTAGGGGCCATTTCGGTCTGGTCGGGGGCCCCTCTGACCTGCACAGGGGCCCTTTGAACTGCCTAGGGGCCCTCTGGGGTCTGTCCAAGGGCCATCCAACCTGCTCAGGGGCCCTTATGACCTGGCAAGGGACTGTGCGGGCTGCTGTGTCGCCCTGCCGACATCTCAGGGGCCTCTCGACCTACCCAGGGGCCCTTTGTGCTGGCTAGGGGCCATTCGACGTATTCAGGGGGCCCTCTGACCCGCTCAGGGCCCTTTTGGTCTGGACAGGGGCCCCTCTGACATGCACAGGGCTCTTTTGAATGTCCAAGGCGCCCTCTGGTCTTTCAGAGAGGGTCCTGATGGCCCTAAAGGGCCTCTGAAGTGCTCTAAACTCCGCTTCGCGTGGTAAAGAGCCCATGATACCGCGTCTCGCGCGGTCTCGTCGAAAAGGGCCCTCCGCCGCCGAAAACGGCCCTCCTGGCCTCCAGTGGGGGGGGGGGGGGGAGGCACCCGCCCCCCTTAGCTACGTGCCTGCTGAGAGGGCTCACGAAAGGGTTCTTCCTCCTTATCATAGGGCTCTCTGACGGACTAGGAGGGTCCTTGTATTGTGTGAGAGGGCTTTGGATCCGTTTCTCTCATGGTATTTTACAACATAAAATGACGGCCGCCAGGCCGTGTGGTTGCAGCCGGGCATAGGGGGCCCGGCAAAATCTCCCGGTTGCAGGAGCACAATTAGCACCCCCCTGGCTACACCCCTGCCCCCATGTGTGGCACCGATACCAGCCACAGTTCCGGTTCGGACGCCAGCACTCACCCTGTCTCGCATGATGGACTGGCATGTCCTCTTCAGCAGCACACTAAACTGGGTGAAGGATGACGTCCGGTACAGCTCCCGGCCCGAATCCAGCCTCTGACATAGCCTCTTACCATCCCCGGACTCCACTGGCCTCAACCTACAGCCCACGTCCGCGCCCAGCCTCTGACAAAGCCCCGACATGGCACCAGTCGACGTCTGCCGCAGGAGGAGACTCGTACAGCCCGGTTCGGCGCAGTCGGTGTCCTGAGACGATCCTGGTGCGGTGGTGTTCAGAAGTGGCGCACCGTTCAGCTGCGGCCCGGTCACCTCCTCGTATGACGGAGGCTCCGTCCGGTGGGAGGGACCGCCGTTCGGGAGGCAGTTGCCGTTCTTCTCGCCAGGGAGGTGGCCGTTTGGCCGTACTCCGCCGTTCTGATGGAGATCGATGCCGTTCTTGGAGGGAGTCCCAGCGTGGCCGTTGAGTCCCCCGTTCAGCCTGGGAATGACTAGATCTGTCTCATCTGAAAACGGGGGTCATGTTAGAAATGAATCTGCTCACCGCCCGCCGTCACGGTGAATCGGCAGTGAGGCGACATAGTGACGCATCAGATCAGTGACATATTCGTCACGCATCTGTTCGCCACCTCCTACGCTGCTTCCTCATCTCTAACCACTTCCTCCGGATGTCACATCTACCTCATGTCCAGAAACCCACATCACAGCCGCCGTGTGACATCCATCGGTGATGTCACCACACTATAGTTGTCACCACATTATAGTTGTCACCAGTGAAGTCACCACACTATAGTTGTCACCAGTGAAGTCACCACACTATAGTTGTCACCACACTATAGTTGTCACCAGTGAAGTCACCACACTATAGTTGTCACCAGTGATGTCACCACACTATAGTTGTCACCAGTGATGTCACCACACTATAGTTGTCACCAGTGAAGTCACCACACTATAGTTGTCACCACACTATAGTTGTCACCACACTATAGTTGTCACCAGTGATGTCACCACACTATAGTTGTCACCAGTGATGTCACCACACTATAGTTGTCACCAGTGATGTCACCACACTATAGTTGTCACCAGTGATGTCACCACACTATAGTTGTCACCAGTGATGTCACCACACTATAGTTGTAACCAGTGATGTCACCACACTATAGTTGTAACCAGTGATGTCACCACACTATAGTTGTCACCAGTGATGTCACCACACTATAGTTGTCACCAGTGAAGTCACCACACTATAGTTGTCACCAGTGATGTCACCACACCACACTATAGTTGTCACCAGTGATGTCACCACACTATAGTTGTCACCAGTGATGTCACCACACTATAGTTGTCACCAGTGAAGTCACCACACTATAGTTGTCACCAGTGATGTCACCACACTATAGTTGTCACCACACTATAGTTGTCACCAGTGAAGTCACCACACTATAGTTGTCACCAGTGAAGTCACCACACTATAGTTGTCACCAGTGATGTCACCACACTATAGTTGTCACCACACTATAGTTGTCACCACACTATAGTTGTCACCAGTGAAGTCACCACACTATAGTTGTCACCAGTGATGTCACCACACTATAGTTGTCACCAGTGAAGTCACCACACTATAGTTGTCACCAGTGATGTCACCACACTATAGTTGTCACCACACTATAGTTGTCACCAGTGAAGTCACCACACTATAGTTGTCACCAGTGATGTCACCACACTATAGTTGTCACCAGTGATGTCACCACACTATAGTTGTCACCACACTATAGTTGTCACCAGTGAAGTCACCACACTATAGTTGTCACCAGTGATATCACCACACTATAGTTGTCACCAGTGAAGTCACCACACTATAGTTGTCACCAGTGATGTCACCACACTATAGTTGTCACCACACTATAGTTGTCACCAGTGAAGTCACCACACTATAGTTGTCACCAGTGATGTCACCACACTATAGTTGTCACCAGTGAAGTCACCACACTATAGTTGTCACCACACTATAGTTGTCACCAGTGAAGTCACCACACTATAGTTGTCACCAGTGATGTCACCACACTATAGTTGTCACCAGTGAAGTCACCACACTATAGTTGTCACCAGTGATGTCACCACACTATAGTTGTCACCAGTGATGTCACCATACTATAGTTGTCACCAGTGATGTCACCACACTATAGTTGTCACCAGTGAAGTCACCACACTATAGTTGTCACCAGTGAAGTCACCACACTATAGTTGTCACCAGTGAAGTCACCACACTATAGTTGTCACCAGTGAAGTCACCACACTATAGTTGTCACCAGTGATGTCACCACACTATAGTTGTGACCACACTATAGTTGTCACCAGTGATGTCACCACACTATAGTTGTCACCAGTGATGTCACCACACTATAGTTGTAACCAGTGATGTCACCACACTATAGTTGTAACCAGTGATGTCACCACACTATAGTTGTCACCAGTGAAGTCACCACACTATAGTTGTCACCAGTGAAGTCACCACACTATAGTTGTCACCACACTATAGTTGTCACCACACTATAGTTGTCACCACACTATAGTTGTCACCAGTGATGTCACCACACTATAGTTGTCACCAGTGATGTCACCACACTATAGTTGTCACCAGTGATGTCACCACACTATAGTTGTCACCAGTGAAGTCACCACACTATAGTTGTCACCAGTGAAGTCACCACACTATAGTTGTAACCACACTATAGTTGTCACCAGTGATGTCACCACACTATAGTTGTCACCAGTGATGTCACCACACTATAGTTGTCACCAGTGATGTCACCACACTATAGTTGTCACCAGTGATGTCACCACACTATAGTTGTCACCACACTATAGTTGTCACCAGTGATGTCACCACACTATAGTTGTCACCAGTGAAGTCACCACACTATAGTTGTCACCAGTGATGTCACCACACCACACCATAGTTGTCACCAGTGATGTCACCACACTATAGTTGTCACCAGTGATGTCACCACACTATAGTTGTCACCAGTGAAGTCACCACACTATAGTTGTCACCAGTGATGTCACCACACTATAGTTGTCACCACACTATAGTTGTGACCACACTATAGTTGTCACCAGTGAAGTCACCACACTATAGTTGTCACCAGTGATGTCACCACACTATAGTTGTCACCACACTATAGTTGTCACCAGTGATGTCACCACACTATAGTTGTCACCAGTGAAGTCACCACACTATAGTTGTCACCAGTGATGTCACCACACCACACCATAGTTGTCACCAGTGATGTCACCACACTATAGTTGTCACCAGTGATGTCACCACACTATAGTTGTCACCACACTATAGTTGTCACCAGTGATGTCACCACACTATAGTTGTCACCAGTGAAGTCACCACACTATAGTTGTCACCAGTGATGTCACCACACTATAGTTGTGACCACACTATAGTTGTCACCAGTGAAGTCACCACACTATAGTTGTCACCAGTGATGTCACCACACTATAGTTGTGACCACACTATAGTTGTCACCAGTGAAGTCACCACACTATAGTTGTCACCAGTGATGTCACCACACTATAGTTGTCACCAGTGATGTCACCACACTATAGTTGTCACCAGTGATGTCACCACACTATAGTTGTCACCAGTGAAGTCACCACACTATAGTTGTCACCACACTATAGTTGTCACCAGTGAAGTCACCACACTATAGTTGTCACCACACTATAGTTGTCACCAGTGAAGTCACCACACTATAGTTGTCACCAGTGATGTCACCACACTATAGTTGTGACCACACTATAGTTGTCACCAGTGATGTCACCACACTATAGTTGTCACCAGTGATGTCACCACACTATAGTTGTCACCAGTGAAGTCACCACACTATAGTTGTCACCACACTATAGTTGTCACCAGTGATGTCACCACACTATAGTTGTCACCAGTGATGTCACCACACTATAGTTGTCACCAGTGATGTCACCACACTATAGTTGTCACCAGTGATGTCACCACACTATAGTTGTCACCACACTATAGTTGTCACCAGTGAAGTCACCACACTATAGTTGTCACCAGTGATGTCACCACACTATAGTTGTCACCAGTGATGTCACCACACTATAGTTGTCACCAGTGAAGTCACCACACTATAGTTGTAACCACACTATAGTTGTCACCAGTGAAGTCACCACACTATAGTTGTCACCACACTATAGTTGTCACCAGTGAAGTCACCACACTATAGTTGTCACCAGTGAAGTCACCACACTATAGTGGTCACCAGTGAAGTCACCACACTATAGTTGTAACCAGTGATGTCACCACACTATAGTTGTCACCACACTATAGTTGTCACCAGTGAAGTCACCACACTATAGTTGTCACCAGTGAAGTCACCACACTATAGTTGTCACCACACTATAGTTGTCACCAGTGATGTCACCACACTATAGTTGTCACCAGTGATGTCACCACACTATAGTTGTCACCAGTGATGTCACCACACTATAGTTGTAACCAGTGATGTCACCACACTATAGTTGTCACCAGTGATGTCACCACACTATAGTTGTCACCACACTATAGTTGTCACCACACTATAGTTGTCACCAGTGATGTCACCACACTATAGTTGTCACCACACTATAGTTGTCACCAGTGATGTCACCACACTATAGTTGTCACCACACTATAGTTGTCACCAGTGAAGTCACCACACTATAGTTGTGACCAGTGATGTCACCACACTATAGTTGTCACCAGTGATGTCACCACACTATAGTTGTGACCAGTGATGTCACCACACTATAGTTGTCACCAGTGATGTCACCACACTATAGTTGTCACCAGTGATGTCACCACACTATAGTTGTGACCAGTGATGTCACCACACTATAGTTGTCACCAGTGAAGTCACCACACTATAGTTGTCACCAGTGATGTCACCACACTATAGTTGTCACCACACTATAGTTGTAACCAGTGATGTCACCACACTATAGTTGTCACCAGTGAAGTCACCACACTATAGTTGTCACCAGTGATGTCACCACACTATAGTTGTGACCAGTGATGTCACCACACTATAGTTGTCACCAGTGATGTCACCACACTATAGTTGTCACCAGTGATGTCACCACACTATAGTTGTCACCACACTATAGTTGTGACCACACTATAGTTGTCACCAGTGAAGTCACCACACTATAGTTGTCACCAGTGATGTCACCACACTATAGTTGTCACCAGTGATGTCACCACACTATAGTTGTCACCAGTGATGTCACCACACTATAGTTGTCACCACACTATAGTTGTCACCAGTGATGTCACCACACTATAGTTGTCACCAGTGATGTCACCACACTATAGTTGTGACCACACTATAGTTGTCACCAGTGATGTCACCACACTATAGTTGTCACCAGTGATGTCACCACACTATAGTTGTGACCACACTATAGTTGTCACCAGTGATGTCACCACACTATAGTTGTCACCAGTGATGTCACCACACTATAGTTGTCACCACACTATAGTTGTCACCAGTGATGTCACCACACTATAGTTGTCACCAGTGATGTCACCACACTATAGTTGTGACCACACTATAGTTGTCACCAGTGATGTCACCACACTATAGTTGTCACCAGTGATGTCACCACACTATAGTTGTCACCAGTGATGTCACCACACTATAGTTGTCACCAGTGATGTCACCACACTATAGTTGTCACCAGTGATGTCACCACACTATAGTTGTCACCAGTGATGTCACCACACTATAGTTGTCACCAGTGATATCACCACACTATAGTTGTCACCAGTGATGTCACCACACTATAGTTGTCACCAGTGAAGTCACCACACTATAGTTGTCACCACACTATAGTTGTCACCAGTGAAGTCACCACACTATAGTTGTCACCAGTGATGTCACCACACTATAGTTGTCACCAGTGATGTCACCACACTATAGTTGTCACCACACTATAGTTGTCACCAGTGATGTCACCACACTATAGTTGTAACCAGTGATGTCACCACACTATAGTTGTCACCAGTGATGTCACCACACTATAGTTGTCACCAGTGATGTCACCACACTATAGTTGTCACCAGTGAAGTCACCACACTATAGTTGTCACCAGTGAAGTCACCACACTATAGTTGTCACCAGTGAAGTCACCACACTATAGTTGTCACCAGTGATGTCACCACACTATAGTTGTCACCAGTGATGTCACCACACTATAGTTGTCACCAGTGATGTCACCACACTATAGTTGTCACCAGTGATGTCACCACACTATAGTTGTAACCAGTGATGTCACCACACTATAGTTGTCACCAGTGATGTCACCACACTATAGTTGTCACCAGTGATGTCACCACACTATAGTTGTCACCACACTATAGTTGTCACCAGTGAAGTCACCACACTATAGTTGTCACCAGTGATGTCACCACACCACACTATAGTTGTCACCAGTGATGTCACCACACCACACTATAGTTGTCACCAGTGAAGTCACCACACTATAGTTGTCACCAGTGATGTCACCACACTATAGTTGTCACCAGTGAAGTCACCACACTATAGTTGTCACCAGTGATGTCACCACACTATAGTTGTAACCAGTGATGTCACCACACTATAGTTGTCACCAGTGATGTCACCACACTATAGTTGTCACCACACTATAGTTGTCACCACACTATAGTTGTCACCAGTGATATCACCACACCACACTATAGTTGTCACCAGTGATGTCATCACACCATCACCGATGACATAAGCCACAGAGGAAGTCAGCTATGGAATTATAATACAGTAAATCATGACATTATTCGTTAAAGTATTCTTGAACTAGGATAAATGTAAGTATGATGGCTGGTTTGACCAGTCCCGACTGTTACCGACTATACTGCAGTGGTCGTCGGTGGCGGTGCTGTGGTCGGTGACCTCCTCCCAGACCACTGTCCGGCCGTTCTCGCTGGCACTGACCAGGCTGTCGGTCCACTCTCCGTACTCTCCACTGGCTGCCTCCATCACTGGCGGAAACACAGACACATAGTAAACGTAAGGTCACCAAGGACACACACACACACGGTACATATAGGGTTACCAAGGACACATACACACGGTACATATAGGGCCGCCAAGGACACACACACGGTACATTTAGGGTTACCAAGGACACACACGGTACATATAGGGTTACCAAGGACACATACACACGGTACATATAGGGTTACCAAGGACACACCCACGGTACATATAGAGTTACCAAGGACACACGCACGGTACATATAGGGTTACCAAGGATACACCCACGGTACATATAGGGTTACCAAGGACACACACACGGTACATATAGGGTTACCAAGGACACACACGGTACATATAGGGTTACCAAGGACACACACACGGTACATATATGGTTACCAAGGACACACCCACACACGGTACATATAGGGTTACCAAGGACACACACACGGTACATATAGGGTTACCAAGGACACACCCACGGTACATATAGGGTTACAAAGGACACACCCACGGTACATATAGGGTTACCAAGGACACACACACGGTACATATAGGGTTACCAAGGATACACCCACGGTACATATAGGATTACCAAGGACATACACACGGTACATATAGGGTCGCCAATGACACACACACGGTACATATAGGGTTACCAAGGACACACACGGTACACATAGGGTTACCAAGGACACACCCACGGTACATATAGGGTTACCAAAAAGACACACCCACGGTACATATAGGGTTACCAAGGACACACCCACGTTACATATAGGGTTACCAAGGACACACACACACACACACGGTACATAAAGGGTTACGAAGGACACACACACGGTACATATAGGGTTACCAAGGACACACACACGGTACATATAGGGTTACCAAGGACACATACACGGTACATATAGGGTTACCAAGGACACACACACGGTACATATAGGGTTACCAAGGACACACACACGGTAGATATAGGGTTACCAAGGGCACACCCACGGTACATATAGGGTTACCAAGGACACACCCACGGTACATATAGGGTTACCAAGGACACACACATACGGTACATATAGGGTTACGAAGGACACACACACGGTACATATAGGGTTACCAAGGACACACACACGGTACATATAGGGTTACCAAGGATACACCCACGGTACATATAGGGTTACCAAGGACACACACACGGTACATATAGGGTTACCAAGGACACACCCACGGTACATATAGGGTTACCAAGGACACACACACACGGTACATATAGGGTTACGAAGGACACACACACGGTACATATAGGATTACCAAGGACACACACACGGCACATATAGGGTTACCAAGGACACATACACGGTACATATAGGGTTACCAAGGACACACACACGGTACATATAGGGTTACCAAGGACACACACACGGTACATATAGGGTTACCAAGGACACACACATACGGTACATATAGGGTTACGAAGGACACACACAAGGTACATATAGGGTTACCAAGGACACACACACGGTACATATAGGGTTACCAAGGACACACACACGGTACATATAGGGTTACCAAGGATACACCCACGGTACATATAGGGTCACCAAGGACACACACACGGTACATATAGGGTCACCAAGGACACACACACGGTACATATAGGGTCACCAAGGACACACACACGGTACATATAGGGTTACCAAGGACACACACACGGTACATATAGGGTTACCAAGGACACACACACGGTACATATAGGGTTACCAAGGACACATACACGGTACATATAGGGTTACGAAGGACACACACACGGTACATATAGAGTTACCAAGGACACACACATACGGTACATATAGGGTTACCAAGGACACACACACGGTACATATAGGGTTACGAAGGACACACACACGATACATATAGGGCCGCCAAGGACACACACACGGTACATATAGGGTCACCAAGGACACACACACGGTACATATAGGGTTGCCAAGGACACACCCACGGTACATATAGCGTTACCAAGGACACACACACGGTACATATAGGGTCACCAAGGACACACACGGTACATATAGGGTTACGAAGGACATACCCACGGTACATATAGGGTTACGAAGGACACACACACGGTACATATAGGGTTACGAAGGACATACACACGGTACATATAGGGTCACCAAGGACACACACACGGTACATATAGGGTCACCAAGGACACACACGGTACATATAGGGTTACGAAAGACACACACACGGTACATATAGGGTCACCAAGGACACACACACGGTACATATAGGGTTACCAAGGACACACACACGGTACATATAGGGTCACCAAGGACACACACACGGTACATATAGGGTTACCAAGGACACACACACGGTACATATAGGGTTACCAAGGACACATACACGGTACATATAGGGTTACCAAGGACACACACACGGTACATATAGGGTCACCAAGGACACACACACGGTACATATAGGGTTACCAAAGACACACACACGGTACATATAGGGTTACCAAGGACACACACACGGTACATATAGGGTCACCAAGGACACACATACGGTACATATAGGGTTACCAAGGACACACACACGGTACATATAGGGTCACCAAGGACATACCCACGGTACATATAGGGTTACCAAGGACACACACACGGTACAAGGAGCACACGGTGCGCGGGCTCCTTCCGTGTCAGGACGGCAACTCTTCCCGAGCTGTCGGCTGCGCTGGGTCAGCTGGGTGCGTCAAAGGCGAGCAGCGAGGACGGTGTCACTGTGCATTTAATTAGATTAACTTTTCCTGTAATTGCGCCACACCTCTTGTACATCGTAAACAGCTCACTTGTATCTGGCGATGTACCGGCAGCATGGAAAACTGCTATTGTCACTCCTCTGTTCAAAGGTGGCGACCGTTGCGAGCCAAACAACTTTCGACCTATTTCGATATTGTCAATTGTAGGTAAGCTTTGTGAGCGAGTGGTCGGAAACCAGTTGTCGACATATTTAACCGAGCATCACATCATGTGCGCCGAACAGCATGGCTTCCGTCCGGGTCACTCCACGGAGTCGGCGATGTTGTGTGCTGTCAACATGCTTATTAGCAACATGGACCGTGGCCTCGTCTCGACGTTGACGACGACTGACACGTCCAAGGCGTTTGACAGCGTGCAGCATTGCCGGCTCCTGGAGAAGCTCGGATGGTATGGTGTTGATGACCATTGGTTCCGGGGGTGGCTCGAGGGTCGTGCGCAGCGTGTTCGACGCCGCTCCCAGTGACGCACGGGGTGGTACAGGGGAGTACTTTGGGGCCGATTCTGTTTTTATTGTTCACAAATGACTTGACTTCTTTTATTCACCATGGCCAGCTCATTATGTATGCAGACGACGCGCAATTTATTGATGCGGATACTCCGGCTAACGTTGGTGACCTCCGTGTCAGAGTGGAGACCACGCTGGACACTACCCTAAATTGGTTTACGCAAAATCGTCTCAAAATTAATCCCACTAAAACAGATCTTTTGGTTGTGAAATCTAAGCGACTTTCCATTGACGAAAGTTTTGAAATACGTTTTGGATCGCAAAACATCAGACCTTCTTCTTCTGTTAAAGTCCTCGGGGTAATATTAGACTCTGGTTTAAATTGGGAACTCCAAGTATCTGCCATCGTCAGGCGTTGCTACAGTATACTGGTGGGATTGGCGAAGCTGAGCCATCAATTACCACCCGAGACAAAACAGACCATAATCGAAGGGCTTGTTCATCCCCACATCATATACTGCCTGACTGTGTGGGGAAGCTGCTCAAAAACTCAAAAATATAGGATACAGAAGGCTTTAAATTTTGGTGCCAGAATCATCACAGGACTGAAAAGGTCACAACACATTTCGCCCTCTCTAAAGTCACTTGGCTGGTTTAAAGTAGAAGAGCTGCTGACTGAACGTGACTTGGTGGTACTCTACCAGATACTGAGGTCGCCGAATTCGCCTGACCATCTGCGCGCACTTGTGTTGCCTCGTGCAAACGTATCCGACCGGACCACGCGGGGATCAGAGAGCATGATGCTGCAAACTCCACGCGTGCGCACGGAGCTCGCTCGCCGATCATTTCTATGTCGGGCCACCACCGCCTGGAACCGTCTACCAGCTCAGCTTAGGATAGTCGAGTCGCCCGGTCTTTTTCACGCGGGTGTACTGAGATGGCTAAAGGGTGATGGAGTGTAGTTATTTTAAACGTGTTTATTGATTTGTGCTTTTATAATTGTGTTTACTGTATTGACTCTGAAATCGGAAGAGCCACGATGTGGAGATTTTTACGAATACATACATACATACATACATACACACATATAGGGTTACCAAGGACACACACCCACGGTACATATAGGGTCACCAAGGACACACACGGTACATATAGGGTTACCAAGGACACACACACGGTACTTATAGGGTTACCAAGGACACACACACGGTACATATAGGGTTACCAAGGACACACACACACGGTACATATAGGGTTACCAAGGACACACACACGGTACATATAGGGTTACCAAGGATACACACACGGTACATATAGGGTTACCAAAGGCACACACACGGTACATATAGGGTTACCAAGGACACACCCACGGTACATATAGGGTTACCAAGGACACACACACACGGTACATTTAGGGTTACCAAGCACACACACACGGTACATATAGGGTTACCAAGGACACACCCACGGTACATATAGGGTTACCAAAGACACACACACGATACATATATGGTTACCAAGGACACACACACGGTACATATAGGGTTACCAAAGACACACCCACGGTACATATAGGGTTACCAAGGACACACACACGGTACATATAGGGTTACCAAGGACACACACACGGTACATATAGGGCCGCCAAGGACACACACGGTACATATAGGGTTACCAAGGACACACACGGTACACATAGGGTTACCAAAGACACACCCACGGTACATATAGGGTTACCAAGGACACACACACACACACGGTACATATAGGGTTACCAAGGACACACACACGGTACATATAGGGTTACCAAGGACACACACATACGGTACATATAGGGCCGCCAAGGACACACACGGTACATATAGGGTTACCAAGGACATACCCACGGTACATATAGGGTTACCAAGGACACACACACGGTACATATAGGGTTACCAAGGACACCCACGGTACATATAGGGTTACCAAGGACACACACACACACACACGGTACATATAGGGTTACCAAGGACACACACACGGTACATATAGGGTTACCAAGGACACACACACGGTACATATAGGGTTACCAAGGACACACACATACGGTACATATAGGGCCGCCAAGGACACACACGGTACATATAGGGTTACCAAGGACATACCCACGTTACATATAGGGTTACCAAGGACGCACACACGGTACATATAGGGTTACCAAGGACACACACAGGGTACATATAGGGTCACCAAGGACACACACACACGATACATATAGGGTTACCAAGGACACACACACGGTACATATAGGGTTACCAAGGACACACACACGGTACATATAGGGTCACCAAGGACACACACACACGGTGCATATAGGGTTACCAAGGACACACACACGGTACATATAGGGTTACCAAGGACACACACACGGTACATATAGGGTTACCAAGGACACACACACGGTACATATAGGGTCACCAAGGACACACACACACGGTACATATAGGGTTACGAAGGACACACCCACGGTACATATAGGGTTACCAATGACACACACACACGGTACATATAGGGTCACCAAGGACACACACCCACGGTACATATAGGGTTACCAAGGACACACACACGGTACATATAGGGTTACCAAGGACACACCCACGGTACATATAGGGTTACCAAGGACAAACCCACACACGGTACATATAGGGTTACCAAGGACACACACGGTACATATAGGGTTACCAAGGACACACCCACGGTACATATAGGGTTACCAAGGACACACACACACGGTACATATAGGGTTACCAAGGACACACACACGGTACATATAGGGTTACCAAGGACACACACACGGTACATATAGGGTTACCAAGGACACACACACGGTACATATAGGGTTACCAAGGACACGCACACGGTACATATAGGGTTACCAAGGACACACACGGTACATATAGGGTCGCCAAGGACACACCCACGGTACATATAGGGTTACCAAGGACACACACACGGTACATATAGGGTTACCAAGGACACACACACGGTACATATAGGGTTACCAAGGATACACCCACGGTACATATAGGGTTACCAAGGACACACACACGGTACATATAGGGTTACCAAGGACACACACACACGGTACATATAGGGTTACCAAGGACACACACACGGTACATATAGGGTTACCAAGGACACACACACACACGGTACATATAGGGTTACCAAGGACACGCACACGGTACATATAGGGTTACCAAGGACACACACGGTACATATAGGGTCGCCAAGGACACACCCACGGTACAGTCGTCCTGCGGTCGCCGCCGCGCCAAGGTCAGCGCTGCGCACGCTCCGCCCAGTGACCGGTCAGTGCTGTGCTAGCGGGGAAAGGTCAGTTACCGCCCGGACAGAGACAGTGATAAGTGCTGAGCACTAGTGAGCGGCGGCGGCAGCGAGCACGCATTATTCTTCAGTGATGTTATCAGTGATTGATCATGGACGAGGCTGGTGTAGAGCGTGCATTGCTGGCGGCAATGCAAAAGGGCCCATTCGTAGAGATCTTCAAAGATCTAGTGAAGGTAGCTGTCGCAGAGGCGACAGCTACCAAGGACGCAGAGATCAAGGAGCTCAAGACTGAACTCGCCGAGATCAAAACCCAGCTAAACACCATGGAGCAGTACTCAAGGCGCCTCTGTGTCAACGTGACAGGCGTCTCTGAGCGTGGACGCGGCGAAGACACGGACCGCATCGTCATGGACGTAGCCAAGCTGGCCGGGGTGAACATCACCAAAGACGACATCGACGTCACCCACCGCATCGGCGCTGCCTCAGCCGGCAAAACCCGCACCATCGTGGCCAGGTTTAACAAGTTCGGCACGCGGCGCGAGTTCTACGACGCACGCAAACAGCTAAGGCAGCCACGCAACGTCCCAAGCTCCTGCGTGTCTGCTGAGGAGGCAAGGAAGGTCTTCGTCGCAGATAATCTTACGAGGGAAAACCAGTTTATCCTGTTCCAAGCTCGCCAAGCGAAACGCGAAGGGAAAGTGCACTCTACCTGGTCCGACCTCGGAAGACTAAAGGTACGTCTGAGGGAGAACGGCCCAACCCACGTCATCAAGACCCTGGACGACCTCACCCAGCTGATCCAGACGACGCCGCAGGAGGGGGGCGTGGGCGCGGTTCGCCGATCCCAGAGAGTCCGAGAAGGCTCTAACTCAGCCCAGTAAACGCCGGCACCGTCGGTTATTCGTCGCCGGCTGGTCAGCGGTGCCCCCCAAGACTGGCGCCTGGAGCCGCCCCTGACGTGTGGTGCTGTGGATTCGCGCCCTGTGGATCGGGGGGCGTCAGCGGTGCCCCCTGAGACTGGCGCCTGGAGCCGCCCCTGACGCCTGAGACGCTCCTGACGTCGCGGCCCCGCACGACTGCTGACTTCGCGCCATGTGGATCGCGGGTACCGTCGCCCACCAGCTCATCATCTGGCTATCTCCGCTGCACATCTCATCGTTCCGGGCTCACTGTGCGATCGGGCGGTGGCGGTAGGTACAGCTGAAACGACCCGGAGCTGCGCCTGGCACCGCCCCTGGCCCTGTCCCGTGACCCCGGCTTGGGTCCGGCTTGCCTGGCGGGTCCCAACGCGCCACACACCTGACCTTATTTGGACATCTGCCTAGGGCGCCGCCGATTGCGTGTCTGGAACGTGTCGACCCTCCCCTCCCCCAGACGGACGCGAGCTGCCCGGCAGCCGGCGCTGAGCCGTGACCTTGACCTGCACGCTGACTGGGCTGTGACCTGCCTGGCTGTGACCCATCCCGGCACGCGCCACCGCGCCGGCCCGGGACCCGGTCTCCCGGACGCGAGTCAGTCGACCCGACAGCTGGTATTTTTTGGTATCCCCTAATGTCAAGTAGGTTAGGAGTTGTACTTGTGTCCTGAGTTTGTAAATTCATCGGATGATATTAAAACCATAAGTTGAAACAAACTAATCACGATGTGGTTTCTTTGTATTTGTATTATATATATTGTTTTTTTTTCTCGTTTAAACGTTAAGGTACGGATTATAGCATTGCGCTTACTGTGATTGGAGTGCTCACACAATTATTCTTTCTTGTTTTCTCTCTCTCTTGTAAGAATGAAACGTATGTGTAAAGCGTAGAACGTGATGTAGAACGTGAACGCATAGAGCGTGCAAATGTGCACCATACAATTTGCTGGCCGTAAATTGTGTTGTACTTCTTATTTGTTCGTAAACTGAAAGAAACGTTTTTTTTCTTCTTTTTTTCGCCATTTAGCAGTGCTGCTCGCTGCCGCCGCTGCTTCCATCTGCTCACCATGCGCCTCAGCCGTCGCAGCCGTCACCTCTCCGGGGGCCGGCACCCGTCGCTGTATCTGGACCTGCGCAACTCTCTCAAAACTCCGGACCGCCGACCGACCGTCGTCGTCGCTGAGACTCCTCACCACACTCACCACACGGACATCTCAACACACACATCAGCATACAGCAACGACTCGCACACCCCAGCTGCTGGTAACTACTCACCTGTTTGTGCTAAACTCAACTCAACATATCACGCATTGCAAATTACATCCAACAAACGTTGGTTTCGCTTAGGTCTCTTCAAAGACAAAAATACTCAACTTCTAATAAGCGGAATAGAATCAAATCCGGGACCAGAAACAACACGCCAACTTGCAGCTTGTCATTTAAATATTAACAGCGTCACTGCAGAAAACAAAATAGACGAGCTTCATCAGTTTGTTGAAACCAATAACATCAAAATTTTAGCCCTCACCGAAACAAAGCTAAACAACACCATAGCGGACAATCTGTACTCGCTCAGTGGCTTCCACTCACCCATGATTAAACATAGAACGCGCCACGGAGGAGGAGTAGCCCTCTATATTCATAAATCTCTGCCTTTCCAAAAACTACAAAACTTCGACTGCGATGAGGAATGGGTATGGGCAAAAATCAAAACGAAAAACTTTACCTTGCTGATATGTTGTGTCTATCTTCCTCCTAATCTCTTTGCAGACAGACTACAACGTTTCATTGACAATTTCTCTGAATTTGTAAGTCAGGCACATACTCACGAACCCACAGCAACTCTCGTTCTCGGGGACATAAATGCTGGCAACATTTACCTCCGAAACGGCATTTACCAACACAGTGGCGTAACTTCTTTCGATCGTCAGCTTAAAAACACCGCAGACACGTTAGGCCTCTACCAAATCATCGATCAACCAACCAGAATCACTCAAAACTGCGCGAACTTGCGAGATCTCTTTTTTACTAGTAACGAACGAATCATCGTAAATAGTGGAACTCTATCACCATTCGCAAACCTCGACCACTTTCCCATTTACGCAACACTTGACATCTCGCCACCAACTGAACAAACACAAACAGTTCATAAAATAATATGGGACTACTCCAAAACGGACACAGAACTACTAACCAGACGTTTGCTAGACACCGACTGGACATCTATTCTAGACAACGATATCGACACGGCAACGACTCAATTCATCTGTACCCTACACGAAGCCGCCATTTCATCAATTCCAACTATCAACAGAAACCACAAAAGTAATCAGAAACCATGGGTGACAACAGAACTGCGGAAAAACATCCGGAGACGAGACCGCCTATTCAAACTAGCTAAACAGAAACCGACAGAATATAACTGGAATAGATGGCGCTTTCAACGGAACCTAGTGACATCTATCAACAGACGACTTAAACACGAACACATGCGCAGACTGGTCCAGAAACTTATCACACACAAACGAGACCCGTACAAATACCACCAGACACTCCGCACTATCACAGGACGACAACGTGACGACACTATCCCCCCACTAGCACGACCTGACGGAGACATCGTAACTGACGACTTCGACAAAACGACGTTACTTAACGACTACTTCGCCTCGCAGTCCACAGTACACGTACCCAACACACACGTACCTCCACAGAATAACATCAACACAGCACCGGTACCCGCTCTTGATAACATAGAGACAACGGAAAACGAAGTATTACAAATTTTAAATTCTCTCGATGTAAACAAATCAACTGGCCCTGATAACCTTCCAGTAAAACTGCTAAAAATGACTGCGCTTCTAATCGCAAAGCCTCTCTCCCAGTTATTTAACATGTCTTTGTCTTCAGGAAAGTACCCCAACGCATTTAAGGAAGCTAACGTAAGGCCAATCTTCAAAAATAAAGGCTCCCCTTCAGACTACACCGGCTACCGGCCCATTAGTATTCTTTCGGCTCTATCCAAAGTGTTCGAAAAAATTGTTTACAAAAACATATACATACATCTAACCATAAACTCTTTACTCACTGAAAAACAGAGCGGGTACCGAAAACACCACAATACTGAACAGCAACTCTTGTACCTGACGCACAACTTGTACGACTCACTGGACTCCGGACGCGACTTTACCGCTATCTACCTCGACATAGCAAAATATTTCGACAAAATTTGGCACAAAGGCCTTCTACACAAATGTAAAAATGACTTCGGACTCCGCGGAAAGCTCCTGGAATGGTTAACCTCATATTTAAAAGATAGGAAGCAACGGGTTCAAATTAACGGCACTTTTTCCGAATCCAAAATTATTAATGCGGGTTGTCCACAAGGGTCCGTGATGGGACCATTACTAGCACTCATGTATCTCGACGGACTATCTAAAAAAACGACAAACGACGTTCTCTTCTTCGCGGATGACACCTCTCTCTACGCTTCCCACGGGACGTCTGACATGCACGCGACTCAACTCTCACTCCAGCAAGACCTCGACGAAATCGACAAATATGGTCAAGAATGGGCAATAACATTCAACAGTTCCAAAACTATTCAACAAACATTCTCCCACAAAGCCAACTGTCAGCCGCCAGCATTGAATTTCGGTGGTGAGCCCATCCCAATTCACGAAGCTCACAAACATCTAGGCATGACGTTCTCTACAGATTTGAGATTTCACGAACATGTGAACGAAATTTGTCGCAAGGTAAATAAAACGCTCAGCCCATTATATCCTATCGCAAAATATCTCCCGCGGCCCATTCTTGACCAAATCTACAAAATTTACGTGCGACCCCACTTCGACTACTGCGACACCATCTATGACGGACACATCACAGTACAAGACGCCACCCGACTTGAGACACTACAGAACCGCGCAGCTAGACTAACGACTGGGACGCTATTCAGGACATCTACGGACAAACTTCGATCTGACCTGGGATGGGAGAGACTATCGACAAGACGACATATCCATAGACTGACACTCTACCACAAACTGAGCAGCCCAGCACACCACACACCTTCGTACCTCATACAACTCATGCCACGTACACGCGCTCAAGACACCAACAGATCACTCAGAAACGAAAACACAAACACACAAGCCCCAGTCAACACAACATCTCATCAACGATCCTTTTTTAATGCCACTGTCAAGCAGTGGAACAAGATCCCCAACACAACACGACTTCTCACCCATCACGCATTCAAAAAACAAGTTACCAAGCAGCTGGGACTGCCTGCACCACCTGCCTACTACTCGATAGGAACAAAAGAACACAATATTTTACACACAAGGCTAAGAACACAAATGTCATTTCTCAACTCGCATCGATTCCAGGTCCAGAAAACAGACTCGCCATCATGCTCTTGCGGATATCACACTGAAGACAACCGTCATTTCGTACTCCACTGCCCGGAATACACACGCCAACGACAAACTCTATTTGACAACATTGCACACAAGATACACAACTTTACTCAACATTCACCCTCAAACCAACTTGACACACTTTTATATGGTGCAAATCTCAGCGACGGAGACGGTCGCGAGGTTGCCCGGCAGTTCCAAATTTTCTTACATACATCTGGACGTTTCTTTGAAAACTAGAACTGCGCGGCGGGTGTCGTGTCCCTGGCAGGGGCCGGCTGGGTAGGCTGACGCGGTGTTTCTCTCGCTTGCGCTGTTTCGGCTCGTGGCGGCGGTCGTGAATACTGAATTGTGACTGGAACTATTTCAGAACTAGTGCTCAAACCCAAGCACAGTAATTGTGCTTTTGTGCTAGTTCTGCCTTGTTTTTCTCTTTGAGTGACTCGTTTAAGCAATAAACAAGATGATGATGATGATGATGATGACATATAGGGTTACCAAGGACACACACACGGTACATATAGGGTTACCAAGGACACACACGGTACATATAGGGTTACCAAGGACACACACACACGGTACATATAGGGTCGCCAAGGACACACACACGGTACATATAGGGTTACCAAGGACACACACACGGTACATATAGGGTTACCAAGGACACACACACACGGTACATATAGGGTTACCAAGGACACACACACGGTACATACAGGGTTACGAAGGACACACCCACGGTACATATAGGGCTACCAAGGACACAGACACACGGTACATATAGGGTTACCAAGGACACACACACGGCACATATAGGGTTACCAAGGACACACACACGGTACATATAGGGTCACCAAGGACACACACCCACGGTACATATAGGGTTACCAAGGACACACACACGGTACATACAGGGTTACGAAGGACACACCCACGGTACATATAGGGTTACCAAGGACACACACACGGTACATATAGGGTTACCAAGGACATACACACGGTACATATAGGGTCGCCAAGGACACACACACGGTACATATAGGGTTACCAAGGACACACACACGGTACATATAGGGTTACCAAGGACAAACCCACACACGGTACATACAGGGTTACCAAGGATACACCCACGGTACATATAGGGTTACCAAGGACACACACACACACACGGTACATACAGGGTTACCAAGGATACACCTACGGTACATATAGGGTCACCAAGGACACACACACCCGGTACATACAGGGTCACCAAGGACACACACACGGTACATATAGGGTCACCAAGGACACACACCCACGGTACATATAGGGTTACAAAGGACACACACACACACGGTACATATAGCGTTACCAAGGACACACACACGGTACATATAGGGTTACCAAGGACACACGCACACGGTATATATAGCGTTACCAAGGACACACACACGGTACATATAGGGTTACCAAGGACACACACACGGTACATACAGGGTTACGAAGGACACACCCACGGCACATATAGGGTTACCAAGGACACACACACACGGTACATATAGGGTTACCAAGGACACACACACGGTACATATAGGGTTACCAAGGACACACACCCACGGTACATATAGGGTCACCAAGGACACACACATACGGTACATATAGCGTTACCAAGGACACACACACGGTA
This sequence comes from Chirona hameri, assembly GCA_036785665.1. Classification (NCBI taxonomy): domain Eukaryota; kingdom Metazoa; phylum Arthropoda; class Thecostraca; order Balanomorpha; family Balanidae; genus Chirona; species Chirona hameri. The sequence continues at coordinate 72,173 of JAXIVJ010003511.1, forward strand.
CATATAGGGTCACCAAGGACATACCCACGGTACATATAGGGTTACGAAGGACACACACACGGTACATATAGGGTTACGAAGGACACACCCACGGTACATAAAGGGTTACCAAGGACACACACACGGTACATATAGGGTTACCAAGGACACACACACGGTACATATAGGGTTACCAAGGACACACACACGGTACATATATGGTTACCAAGGACACACCCACGGTACATACAGGGTTACGAAGGACACACACGGTACATATAGGGTTACCAAGGACACACACACGGTACATATAGGGTTACCAAGGACACACACACGGTACATATAGGGTTACCAAGGACATACCCACGGTACATATAGGGTTACGAAGGACACACACGGTACATATAGGGTTACCAAGGACACACACACACGGTACATATAGCGTTACCAAGGACACACACACGGTACATATAGGGTTACCAAGGACACACACACACGGTACATATAGCGTTACCAAGGACACATACACGGTACATATAGGGTTACCAAGGACACACACACACACGGTACATATAGGGTTACCAAGGACACACACACGGTACATATAGGGTTACCAAGGACACACACGGTACATATAGGGTTACCAAGGACACACACACACACGGTACATATAGCGTTACCAAGGACACACACACGGTACATATAGGGTTACCAAGGACACACACACACGGTACATATAGCGTTACCAAGGACACACACACGGTACATATAGGGTTACCAAGGACACACACACACACGGTACATATAGGGTTACCAAGGACACACACACACACACGGTACATATAGGGTTACCAAGGACACACACACGGTACATATAGGGTTACCAAGGACACACACGGTACATATAGGGTTACCAAGGACACACACACACACACACACGGTACATATAGCGTTACCAAGGACACACACACGGCACATATAGGGTTACCAAGGACACACCCACGGTACATATAGGGTTACCAAGGACACACACACACGGTACATATAGGGTTACCAAGGACACACACACGGTACATATAGGGTTACCAAGGACACACACACACACGGTACATATAGCGTTACCAAGGACACACACACACGGTACATATAGGGTTACCAAGGACACACACACGGTACATACAGGGTTACGAAGGACACACACACGGTACATATAGGGTTACCAAGGACACACACACACGGTACATATAGCGTTACCAAGGACACACACACGGTACATATAGGGTTACCAAGGACACACACACACACACGGTACATATAGGGTTACCAAAGACACACACACGGTACATATAGGGTTACCAAAGACACACACACGATACATATAGGGTTACCAAGGACACACCCACGGTACATATAGGGTTACCAAGGACACACACACGGTACATATAGCGTTACCAAGGACACACACACAGTGCATAGAAGGCCAGACAAGTGCGTGTTTTTGCCTTTGGAGACATTGCATTGATTTCGGAGTATCCCTGTTCAGAAAGACCAACAACTCGCTTTAACAGCTTTCGACAGCGATAGCTGCTGCCACGATGACTCGGTGCTAATGCATGGGCTCGGAAGTTATTTGACGTTCATTTGGTCTCCCAGAATGTTTCGAGTATCGTGACTGCTGGATATTGAGGCGCGTGTAATGTTTCCATTCCCTGCTGCGGGGCAACAACGACCAATCAGCCAACACCCCCTCCCCACCCCACCCCACCCTACCAGCAGTCGAGCGTCCGGTGCCGAACAGCCGGGGCTCGGAGGGGGAGGGAGAGGGGGGGGGGGGGCAGCCAGGCTAAATTGGGAGCTGGATGGCGGCCTCCCGGACCCGTGTCCGTGCGGTCGGTGGTGGCCAATGTGGGACAGACAGGGCGGCTTCACGTGGAGCCCAGCGTCACAATTCGGAGATACCGGCACGGCGCACGAGTTTCGGGTATTTTCCACAATGATTAAATGTAATCATGGATAGAGCATCATGATCCGTCCAGTGGCGTACCCAGGATTTACTCCAGGAGGGGCAATTTTTGCTCAGGGGGCATAAAGTACCCCCACAGAAAAACTCACCGGATTTGGCCCACTATATTTTTAAAAGGCATATTTTAAAAGGAAAAAAAAAACGTTTTTCGACTAAAGGGGGCACGTACAGACCTTCAGGGGGGGGGGGGGGACAATTGCCCCGTTTGCCCCCCCCCCTTGTGTACGCCTATGGATCCGTCACACATGCGGTACCTGTACAGGATACGAGTGAAAGCTGTTTTCCACAATGAGGAGCTGTAATCAAAGTGAGAGCTGTCTCCCACAATTATGAAATGTAAACAGGCGTGAGGAATAATCGAGGAGTAGTGAGGTGGAACATTACTCCTGACATCCGGTATGTCCTGGTAATATTCCTTGTTAGGCAATCATCGCCACACATATAGAATTCTCCTAGCATGTTGGTCGAATTGGAAGCTGAATGCGGGATAAGTATATACAGACACGGAGTATTCGTGTCAAGGCGACTAGCAGGAGTCAAAGGAATAAATCGACAGGTAGAATCAAAATGAGTACACGAAATAACTAGTGACACAAAGGCATAAAAAAACGCCCCTGCAGAATGCCGATGTCAGTCATTTCCACACTACCAACTCCCTAATAAAAATATCGGTTGTTGAACCCGCATACACCCCACATCAGAGATTCTACGCAGATCAGCGAATCACGACGCATATTTCGACAGACGCCAGATAGGACCAAGTCAAAGTCCATTGACCGGACGCCCGTTGTTCCAGATCTTCCCGACCGGGGTCGCGGACCGGGAGTTTAGACTGAGGTCAGCCGGCGGTGGTGGACCTATTATACGGCCCTGGGTGGACCCGAGTTTAGAGGCCAGCCCGACTGAAGGCAGCGGCAACCATAACATTTAGACAGCTGGCGGTCAGCCCAAACAGCGACATACCCGGATGATAGCTTAGTATGTGGTGCTGGACTGTCTATGTCGTCTTTCCACATCGTCAATATTAGACGAAGGTAGCGATTGACGTTCGGTTTTTGACAAGGATCGTGTGACAGACGGTAGGGACCCGCAAAGACGGCGTCGTGAACAATAGAGGTCAAAGAGCACGCCGTAACCGCTAGAACAGTGGAGTCCGGCAGTCGGAGAGATCTGAGGTGAGGCGAGGTCGGTCGGGTCAAGTCAGATCAGCCGTTTACCGAAGTGGGACGGGTTGTGATAGTAGTGGAGTCCGGAGGCCAGATCAGGTCAGATCAGGTCAGATCATGTCAGATCAGGTCAGGCCAGGTCAGGTCAGGTCAGGTCAGGTCAGGTCAGGTCAGGTCAGGTCAGGTCAGGTCAGGTCAGTTCAGGTCACGCTAGGTCAGGTCAGATCAGCACCACCTACCGAAGTCGGCCGGGTTGTGATACCCTGGGCAGTGGAGCCCGGCTGCAGCCAGTGCCGGCACCAGGTTGGGCCGTGTTCCGCGGTAGACACAGCTGCCTCTGGCCAGGATGTACAGTTGGTCAAACTGCTGGAACAACCGACTGGACGGCTGGTGGATGGTGCAGATGATGGTCCTGCCGCCCTCGGCCAGCGTCTTCAGCAGAGAGACGCAGGAGGAGCAGGAGTTGCTGTCCAGACCGCTGTCGGGGGAAGTGGAAGTGGAAGTGAGAGACGTGAGCAGGGAAATAGCCATCCGTCACACAGACTGCAGTTGAAGATAGACTGAAAGATGCAGTTAATGCAGAGAATTGAGAAGTAGATTTATGGGATATTGGCTTCATGTATTCACGAGTATTTCAGCATTGACATTTACGACTGAGTAATGAAATACGAAACAAGAAAATGACACAATAAATATTCAAAATAGGACTTAAATATTCCCTAAACTAACAAATGCATAATGTTGATGCTTGTTGTCCAGCACCCAAAAGATTGTCGATGCCACAAACAAAAAGAAGCAGCGTTATAAAACATGGATTAAACGATCACAAAAAGTGATGTATCGGTGGCATCAGCATTTGATCGAACCACGACTGCGCAATCGAAGCACAAAGGTCGCGTCGATGTTTGCCTTTGTATATCAGTACGAGATGAATGTCTGACAGAGTCGTGTGCCGGAACACCAGAAATCCCCCATGTAAACCTCGGACCGTCAGTCCATCAGTCTCCGGTGACTGATGGACCGTCAGTCCATCAGTCTCCGGTGACTGATGGACCGTCAGTCCATCAGTCTCCGGTGACTGATGGACCGTCAGTCCATCAGTCTCCAGTGACTGATGGACCGTCAGTCCATCAGTCTCCAGTGACTGATGGACCGTCAGTCCATCAGTCTCCGGTGACTGAGCTCACCACATGCTGGCCACGGACTTCGCACACTGACGTACGCAGAAACACGCCATAAACATACAATCACGACGAATTCGCAGACTAGCTTGATGGTGGACGGCTGCGGAGGTCAGTGATATACAAATATAAACTGTAGGGAATTATATATTTCAGCCGGACATAGAATTGTGCATCAGCACACGCGGTGCGATGCATTAATGTATACAATTAAACCGGAGTTTTATGGTTCATGGTTTATGAGAGTTTGTATGACTGGTGTCTCTGGGCCATCTGCAGAGCAGTACGGAGTACCGAGCGGCCTCACAGTACATGGTGGCGAAACATGACCAGATCTGCTGAGCCCAGACCAGATCTGCTGAGCCCTTACCAAGTTCAGGACGCCCAGCTGCTGCTGGTTTAGGGGCGGCGCCACGGGGGGGGGGGGGGGGGGGGGGGGCAGTCACCCCATGTCGTCGGGCAGGGGGGGGGGGGGCAACATATCTTGTTGCCCCCCTGTTATTTAAGGAGGCCCTTCATGCTTCAAAGAGGCCCCATCTCGCAGGCCCCATCGCGTAGGTCACAGGGGCACCTGTAAGCCAGATGGATACTATAGAGGTCAGAGGGGGTCACTGAAGGTCACTGAGGCCCAGTGTGACGCTGCCTGACACGAAGGCCATCATCAAAACTAGGGCCTCTCTGGAAGCCAGAGAGGCCCTCTGGAGGTCAAAGGCCAGGGGCCCCTGTAGGCCAGCAGAGGTCCTTGGAGGTCAGAGGTGCCCCTGCAGCCCAGAAGCGGCCCTCTGGAAGCCAGAGGGGAGGGGAGAGGATCCCTATGGAGGTCAAAGGCCCCTTCTCAAATGGAAGCCCCCTCTCAAATGGAGGCCTCCTAAATTTCGACTGCCCCCCCCCCCCCCCCCCCCCACTGACACAAACTCGTGGCGCCTGTGCTGGTTTGCGCCCTCGCAGCACTGGCCGTTATCGAATTTAAATATCCAACTACTTAAAGGCACCCATTTTACTCACCATGGGGCGTCTATTCTCAGCTGCGCTGCTTTAGCCTAAACGACTATTTGCAAAAGCCGTGTATTTTTGTTAAAAAAAATCAACTTTACATAGCTCACCGACTGCGCTGGCGCGGTCTTCCCCGTCTCACCTGGAGAGGCCCCCCCCCCCCCCCCCACCCCACCCCCACTGACCTGGTGGGCTCGTCGAAGAACATGACGGGCGGATTGTTGAGCAGCTCGAGGGCGATGGAGAGTCGCTTCCTCTGACCCCCGGAGAGCCGCAGACAGCGGGTGTTGCAACACGACGACAGACCCAGCGTCTCCAGCACGTCGTCCACCTAACCAGAGGACACGTCCACGTCCCAGAGGACACGTCCACGTTACACGTAACCAGACACCTAACCAGAGGATACGTCCACGTTACAGTGCACGTCCCAGAGGACACGTCCACGCTACACGTAACCAGACACCTAACCAGAGGACACGTCCACGTCCCAGAGGAAACGTCCACGTTACACGTAACCAGACACCTAACCAGAGGAAACGTCCACGTTACAGTACACGTCCCAGAGGACACGTCCACGGTACACGTAACCAGACACCTAACCAGAGGACACGTCCACGTCCCAGAGGACACGTCCACGTTACACGTAACCAGACACCTAACCAGAGGACACGTCCACGTTACAGTGCACGTCCCAGAGGACACGTCCACGTTACACGTAACCAGACACCTAACCAGAGGACACGTCCACGTTACAGTGCACGTCCCAGAGGACACGTCCACGTTACACGTAACCAGACACCTAACCAGAGGACACGTCCACGTTACAGTGCACGTCCCAGAGGACACGTCCACGTTACACGTAACCAGACACCTAACCAGAGGATACGTCCACGTTACAGTACACGTCCCAGAGGACACGTCCACGTTACACGTAACCAGACACCTAACCAGAGGACACGTCCACGTCCCAGAGGACACGTCCACGTTACACGTAACCAGACACCTAACCAGAGGATACGTCCACGTTACAGTACACGTCCCAGAGGACACGTCCACGTTACACGTAACCAGACACCTAACCAGAGGACACGTCCACGTCCCAGAGGACACGTCCACGTTACACGTAACCAGACACCTAACCAGAGGACACGTCCACGTCCCAGAGGACACGTCCACGTTACACGTAACCAGACACCTAACCAGAGGATACGTCCACGTCACAGTACACGTCCCAGAGGACACGTCCACGTTACACGTAACCAGACACCTAACCAGAGGACACGTCCACGTCCCAGAGGACACGTCCACGTTACACGTAACCAGACACCTAACCAGAGGACACGTCCACGTCCCAGAGGACACGTCCACGTTACACGTAACCAGACACCTAACCAGAGGATACGTCCACGTTACAGTACACGTCCCAGAGGACACGTCCACGTTACACGTAACCAGACACCTAATCAGAGGCCACGTCCACGTTACAGTACACGTCCCAGAGGACACGTCCACGTTACACGTAACCAGACACCTAACCAGAGGACACGTCCACGTTACAGTACACGTCCCAGAGGACACGTCCACGTTACACGTAACCAGACACCTAACCAGAGGATACGTCCACATTACACGTACACGTCCCAGAAGACACGTCCACGTTACACGTAACCAGACACCTAACCAGAGGACACGTCCACGTTACAGTGCACGTCCCAGAGGACACGTCCACGTTACAGTGCACGTCCCAGAGGACACGTCCACGTTACACGTCCACGTCCAAGAGGACACGTCCACGTTACACGTAACCAGACACCTAACCAGAGGACACGTCCACGTTACAGTGCACGTCCCAGAGGACACGTCCACGTTACACGTAACCAGACACCTAACCCGACACCTAACCAGAGGACACGTCCACGTTACACGCCCACGTGTAGGTGTCAGAACAGACTGAGAACTAATACCCGCAGCGTCATATGATATAATCATCACTCACCAGTATCGTCCTCGAACAACAAAACTGTCAGAATGGCACCCGAGGACAGGCCCAGTGCGACGCTGTCTGACACGAAGGTCAGCATCAAAACTAGAGATGGGATTGTTTTGGGAAAAAAAAAACTTGGTATCGGTATCAATGTTGGCAAGACCTTTTAGGTATCGACATAGTATCGACACGGCTCATATTGGTATCGGCAACGGTATCGACATTTTTACGCAATGGACTGTACAAATGCAAAGTCAAACAGTAAGGATTAACAATGTGTTTTCCAACTTTATTGTCAGCAGCGAGTATTTTCCACCTCAAACGCGATACTAGCAGTCATCCGGTCATCATGAAAACAATGCACCTTTACAAGTTCTTAGCATATTTGACTCAGTTCGCCAAGTGGTTTTTATTGACGATTGCGTGTCTGGCTTGAAGTAGATATTGACAGGGTATCGGCGAAAGTACGTTTGGTATCGGCGCAAAAGTATCGGCGTCGATGCATCGATACCAAAACTCATCTCTAATCAAAACCCTGAGACAACGTCTGAATAACTCCCCCCCCCCCCCGCTCTGGGGAGGAAGGTTCGGCAGCCGCACAGCAGCGCTGGCGAAGCCCCACTTAGTACCGCTGACCACTTAGTACCGCTGACCACTTAGTAACGCTGACCTCACATAGTGGTGTGACCCGGCCGAGAACAGGCAGCAGCCAGCAACGGTACCGACCCCCCGGTCCTTGGCTTTCCAGTTTCTATCTAGTGTGTCCTCAATCCAGGACGGGACACTGACCGAGAGATAGGGTTCAATCCTGTGTTCTCAAACTAATGACCTCCAGTGTTGGATTACGGGGCGCGTTTTTTTCGTTCTTTCAACAAGTAAAAATAATACGCTCTCACAGCAGCAGCACTATTCGATGATATGCCAGTCAGCCTGTTGCCAGGCGAACTGCTGCTATCAGGCACGGATCCAGGGGGGGGGGGGGGGGTGCTATGCCCCCCGCCCCGCCCGGAGCCTCCGGTCGCGCCCAGGTCGCGCGACCGCGCGCCTGCAGGTCGCAACTTTTTTTTTGGTTTCGATCACGCTCTAACCCCCCCCCCCATCCCCGGTTAACAGCATCATTTCCGTGACGCTCCCCCCCGGTCAGCAACATTTCGCTAACGGCGACCACCATGTGGCGCCCCCCCCCCCCTGACCGAAATCCTGGATCTGCGCCTGGCTATGTGTTATCGCATACCCAAATGTTATAAATCACGCTGAAATTAGGCACTCCGAGAGCGATAACAGGGACACAAGAGCGCCACAGAGCGTCACAGAGCGTCACAGAGAGCGTCACATAATCTACCACTCATAATGGCAGACGGTGAAAGTTGCATCAATAGAGGAGGAGTCTCGACTCTGTCCCTGTTGAGAATAGACGTACGAGAGGAGGTGTGGTGACTTAAGTGGCTGCCGCGGCCCCGGACTCCTGCAGCACGGACTACCGGCGGTGCGCCAATCGGCCATGGCGTCACCCACCCGCCGTTTACGCTCCAGCATTCGAGACTCGGACCGAACCGGGGGCGAGATCGACGACATCGTCGAGGCTGTCATCGTCCGTCTGACCGCCGCCGGCCTGGTGACGGGCGGGGCTGTCGATGGCAGCGTCGGCGATGCGGTGAAGGTGGAGGACGCGTTCGATGACGCACAGGCCGGGTCGACCGCCTCCCAGCGGCGGCTTTGGTTAGCCGACCTGCGAGAGCAGCTTGCCGGCTCATCGAACTACGGCACCAGAGAGAGAGAAGAAGTTCGTGGCCTGCTAATGATCAGTGACGGCGCTGGCCCTCCCGCGGACCAGCGTGGCTGGTACTGGGGTCGAGTGCGCCTGTTTCTGATCGTGGCGCACCACGGCTGGGCGGCCGCCGTCAGCGACGCAAGGACGGCGGACATGGATCGGCTCGGCATCCAACTCAGCCCGGCGGCCGCCCAGCCGGCCGCCGCCAGACCCCGCCCGGCCGCCGTGCCTCCCGCCCAGTGGCGGGGGCGGCCCTCCCGGCCGTCTGGCTTGCGCCCGCCGCCCAGGGACGCTGCGTCGGCGGCCGCGCCGCGCCGCGCGAATTAGGGCGGCTCTGCGGGCGGCATGGGGGGCTACGGTCTCGGTGCCCCACTCCGGCCCCTCGCCGCCCGCGGGCCCTCCGGCGCTGTTCTCGGCCGGGGGGAGCGCCCCGGCCTCCGAGCCGGGGCGGGGGGCGCCGCCGCTGGTCGGCGCGGGCCCTGCTGCGCCGGTGCGTGGCGCGAGCGGCGTCCCCGGGCCCCCGGTGTTCGTTTCAGCCGGGGAGGGGGAGGAAGAGAAGGAAGAGGAAGAGGAGGAGGAAGAGTGGCAGCGGGATGGCGGCGACCGGCCTTCGCTCTGCGCCGGTCCGGCTGCTGCTGCTGCCATCTGTCGGGGGCTGGTGGAGCTGCTCGTTGCCGGCGGCGCCGCGGCTCCTGGGCCGCCGTCTCCGGATCTGGCGGCCGTTGACGGCGCGGGCCTGCCGGCGGCCGGCGAGTCTCCGTTGAGCTTCATCGGTTCTCGTCGGCTGCCGGTGGATAGTGCGTCTCGGGTGCGGCCGCCGGTGCCCGTGCGGGTAGACTCGGCCATGTTTTCGGGCCATCCTCGTGTGTGCAGTGTGTTGTCACGGGGTCTGCGTGTCCGTGTGCCTGCGGCGGTGCCTTCCGTGTGGCGTCCGACGCCGCGTTCGGACTTGATGACCGAGGCCGTGGCGGACTTTGTGTCGGCGGGTGTGCTGGCGCCTGGACGGCCGCGCGCCTGCTACCCCCTGTTCGCGGTAGCGAAGACGGCAACGGTGGCGCGTTTGGTATACAACCTGTCGTCATTAACTCCGTATATGTCGCGTCGTCCGTGTGCGCTGCCGTCAGTAGAGAGAGCCCTTCAGGCGTCTGCTGACGGGTATCGCTTTGCTATTAAGCTTGACCTGCGGGACGGCTTCTACCACATCCCTTTGGCTCCATCGACCCAGGAGCATTTTGGAGTTTTGTATTGTGGGAAAACGTATTTATTTTGTAAACTTCCTATGGGGTTAAGTACAGCTCCAAGTGAAATGCAATGGTTTTCGTGTGCCACGGTACAGGTTATTCGCGCTCGTTTTCCTGGTGTTGTTGGTCTGGCGTACTTGGATGACTTTTTGTTTCTGTCTCGTACCGCCGCGGAGCTGTCAGGAATTGTTGATTTTCTAAAAAGCATAGGTTTTCAGCTTAATTTTGCCAAGTCAGTGTTGCACCCTGTCTCTAGGCTAGTGTACTTAGGCGTAGACATAGATTTAAATGCCCGCCGTACACGTGTCTCGCCTGATACGTTACGTCACTTACGCGTCGCGCTGTCTGTTTGCAATGCGACGTGGCCGGCTCTGTGGCGTCAGCGCCTGGCAGGTTATCTGAATTTCGTAAGACCGTGCCTTAAATTGCCATTAGAGTTGGTGCATGCTGTGTTGGACGGAGACTGGGCCAGTTGCGTGGCCGCACTGCCGTTTATTGTCTGTACCGACACACTCACTGCGGACGATCTGGTTAACTGTCGTGCAGTTCATGAACGGGCTGTTTTTGTCGACGCGACGCCCGATTGCATCGGCATTGTTCAGCAGGGTTGTGCGCCTGTCTCCGTTGCGTTACCTGTAACTTTGCCGATATATTTAGCGGAGTATTTGGCGGCGCTGACGGCTGTGTTGTCGCGTGACATGTCGCAAACTACGGCCATAGAAACAGGCGCACTCCCTGTTTCCGAGTCGAGATAATTTAGGAGTGGTATTTAATTTACACAAAGGTCGCTGTCCGCGCAAATGGCTTAGCATTTTACTTTCTGTATTTAAGTTCCGCTCATTTTCTGTTCGCTTTGTTTCCACTAGCGTGAACCCCGCCGACGCGGCGTCCCGCAATTTCCCGCCAACTGTCGGCCAATAGCGGACCGGGGGTGTGCGGTGGCGCGTGCAGTGTGTACCAAGGGCCTGCTGACAGGTCAGATGGGGTTATGGGTGACCAATGAGCGGCGAGCTGTGGCGGTGTGCCACCAGATGTGTCAGCGGTGTCTCGCTATCCGGCGCAGTCTCGACTCTGTCCCTGTTGAGAATAGACTGGTCATATCCTCTCGTACGTCTATTCTCAACAGGGACAGAGTCGAGACTGCGCCGGATAGCGAGACACCGCTGACACATCTGGTGGCACACCGCCACAGCTCGCCGCTCATTGGTCACCCATAACCCCATCTGACCTGTCAGCAGGCCCTTGGTACACACTGCACGCGCCACCGCACACCCCCGGTCCGCTATTGGCCGACAGTTGGCGGGAAATTGCGGGACGCCGCGTCGGCGGGGTTCACGCTAGTGGAAACAAAGCGAACAGAAAATGAGCGGAACTTAAATACAGAAAGTAAAATGCTAAGCCATTTGCGCGGACAGCGACCTTTGTGTAAATTAAATACCACTCCTAAATTATCGGAATATAACACAGTTTGCGACATGTCACGCGACAACACAGCCGTCAGCGCCGCCAAATACTCCGCTAAATATATCGGCAAAGTTACAGGTAACGCAACGGAGACAGGCGCACAACCCTGCTGAACAATGCCGATGCAATCGGGCGTCGCGTCGACAAAAACAGCCAGTTCATGAACTGCACGACAGTTAACCAGATCGTCCGCAGTGAGTGTGTCGGTACAGACAATAAACGGCAGTGCGGCCACGCAACTGGCCCAGTCTCCGTCCAACACAGCATGCACCAACTCTAATGGCAATTTAAGGCACGGTCTTACGAAATTCAGATAACCTGCCAGGCGCTGACGCCACAGAGCCGGCCACGTCGCATTGCAAACAGACAGCGCGACGCGTAAGTGACGTAACGTATCAGGCGAGACACGTGTACAGCGGGCATTTAAATCTATGTCTACGCCTAAGTACACTAGCCTAGAGACAGGGTGCAACACTGACTTGGCAAAATTAAGCTGAAAACCACCAAACAACCTTTATAGGGCCCTGCCGATCTATAGAGGGTCCCTGCCGGTCTGGAGAAGGCCCTCTGCCGATCTATAGAAGGCCCTCTGCCGATCTATAGAAGGCCCTCTGCCGATCTGGAGAAGGCCCTCTACCGATCTGGAGAAGGCCCTCTGCCGATCTATAGAAGGCCCTCTGCCGATCTGGAGAAGGCCCTCTGCCGATCTGGAGAAGGCCCTCTGCCGATCTGGAGAAGGCCCTCTGCCGATCTATAGAAGGCCCTCTGCCGATCTGGAGAAGGCCCTCTGCCGATCTGGAGAAGGCCCTCTGCCGATCTGGAGAAGGCCCTCTGCCGATCTATAGAAGGCCCTCTGCCGGTCTGGAGAAGGCCCTCTGCCGATCTATAGAAGGCCCTCTGCCGATCTGGAAAAGGCCCTCTGCCGATCTGGAGAAGGCCCTCTGCCGATCTGGAGAAGGCCCTCTGCCGATCTATAGAAGGCCCTCTGCCGATCTGGAGAAGGCCCTCTGCCGATCTGGAGAAGGCCCTCTGCCGACATATGATCGTACCAGCTACGCTGTCGTAAAACCTAAAAGAACAACACCAAATAAATCCCGACAAACAAAACAAGTCGAATAGCTTTCACCAGCACGGGTCAGAGTTCTCACCGCCCGAATAGGTGTGGTCAATGGGCCATTGCCTCCAGAGCCTCTCTACTCTACAGACACGCCGTCAGATCCCGCTCACCTACTTCTGCAGTGCCGAACCGCAGTGAGGAACCGGTCTGCCTAGGGCTGCCTAGACAGGCGTTACCAGCGCCCGTGTTGGCCGTACTACAATTACGCCCCCCGGCCGACCCGCAATATCCGTCTTACCTCTCACTCACCTACAGCAGATTCACAGCGGCTAAACAGATTCACAACGGCTAAACAGATGCACAGCGGCTAAACAGGTTCACAGCGGCTAAACAGATTCACAGCGGCTAAACAGACTCACAGCGGCTAAACAGATTCACAGCGGCTAAACAGATTCACAGCGGCTAAACAGATTCACAGCGGCTAAACAGATTCACAGCGGCTAAACAGATTCACAGCGGCTAAACAGATTCACAGCGGCTAAACAGATTCACAGCGGCTAAACAGATTCACAGCGGCTAAACAGATTAACAGCGGCTAAACAGATTCACAGCGGCTAAACAGATTAGCAGCGGCTAAACAGATTAGCAGCGGCTAAACAGATTCACAGCGGCTAAACAGTTGGCTTGGGAACTAAATCTCTAAAAGTCTGAGGAAATTGTTCAACCTCATCTGTTTTCGCTTCCGTGTGAATTTATCATTGGTATATAACAGGCTTTCCTCGGTGAAACTTGGTACAATTACCTTCAAAATCAGCTTCAAAAATTTGCTTCAAAATCAGAACATGTGTCAAATATATGCCGATTTCAGTAGTCTCTTTGGGGGGAGGGGGGGGGGGAATCCCCAAAGCCCAACCCTCCTGGATCCAGTAGTGCCTCCGCCCGACCCGCCGCTGTGTCTGACGTTACTTACCACCTGACGTCACTGACTTCTGTAACCGACACCTTACGTCACTGACGTCTGACGTAACTCACACCTGACGTTATTGACGTCTGACGCTACTCACCACTTGACGGCGGCTGTGGTGACTGAAGCCGCGACCCAACTTCAGGTTAGCGGCCGCCATCATGGCCTCGTCGACGCTGAGGTAGGGCAGCAGGAAGTCGTCCTGCATGATGTAGGCCTGGATCTTACGGAATGTCTGCAGGCTGCGAGCCGTGCCGTTAATCAGGATACTGCCCTTTACGTCCCGAACCCTGAGGGCAGGTCAGAGAGGTCAGGTCAGAGGTCAGGTCAGAGGTCAGGTCAGAGGTCAGGTCAGAGGTCAGGTCAGAGGTCAGGTCAGAGGTCAGAGGTCAGGTCAGAGGTCAGAGGTCAGGTCAGAGGTCAGCTCAGAGGTCAGCTCAGAGGTCAGCTCAGAGGTCAGCTCAGAGGTCAGGCAATAGAGGTCAGGTCAGATATGTCAGGTCAGATATGTCAGGTCAGATATGTCAGGTCAGATATGTCAGGTCAGATATGTCAGGTCAGATATGTCAGGTCAGATATGTCAGGTCAGAGAGGTCAGGTCAGAGAGGTCAGGTCAGAGAGGTCAGGTCAGAGAGGTCAGGTCAGAGAGGTCAGGTCAGAGAGGTCAGGTCAGAGAGGTCAGGTCAGAGAGGTCAGGTCAGAGAGGTCAGGTCAGAGAGGTCAGGTCAGAGAGGTCAGGTCAGAGAGGTCAGGTCAGAGAGGTCAGGTCAGAGAGGTCAGGTCAGATAGGTCAGGTCAGAGGTCAGGTCAGAGGTCAGGTCAGAGGTCAGGTCAGAGGTCAGGTCAGAGGTCAGGTCAGAGGTCAGGTCAGAGGTCAGGTCAGAGGTCAGGCCAGAGGTCAGGGCAGAGGTCAGGTCAGAGGTCAGGTCAGAGGTCAGGTCAGAGGTCAGGTCAGAGGTCAGGTCAGAGGTCAGGTCAGAGGTCAGGTCAGAGGTCAGGTCAGAGGTCAGGTCAGAGGTCAGGTCAGAGGTCAGGTCAGAGGTCAGGTCAGAGGTCAGGTCAGAGGTCAGGTCAGAGGTTAGGTCAGAGGCCAGGTCAGAGGTCAGGTCAGAGGTCTGGTCAGAGATGTCAGGGTCATAGAGGTCAGGTCAGATATGTCAGGTCACAGAGGTCAGGTCAGATATGTCAGGTCAGAGAGGACAGGTCAGAGAGGTCAGGTCAGAGAGGTCAGGGCAGAGAGGTCAGGTCAGAGAGGTCAGGTCAGAGAGGTCAGGTCAGAGAGGTCAGGTCAGATAGGTCAGGTCAGATAGGTCAGGTCAGAGAGGTTAGGTCAGAGGTCAGGTCAGAGAGGTCAGGTCAGAGAGGTCAGGTCAGATAGGTCAGGTCAGAGAGGTCAAGTCAGAGAGGTCAGGTCAGAGAGGTCAGGTCAGAGAGGTCAGGTCAGAGAGGTCAGGTCAGAGAGGTCAGGTCAGAGAGGTCAGGTCAGAGAGGACAGGTCAGAGAGGTCAGGTCAGAAAGGTCAGGTCATAGGTCAGGTCATAGAGGTCAGGTCAGAGGTGTTATCCTATCTCTACCCTGAGGGTTCACACCCGAGGTCAGGTCAGAGATGTTCTCCACATTCCCACTCCGAGATGACACTGACGAGGAGAAAGTCACCGAGCGAAAAACAACGTTGTTTTTCAAGATCCAAGAAGGGTCTGCATGATGACGGGTCTACATAAACTGTTACATGAATGAAAGCCAGGCTCCAACTATCAAACGATGGCAACTTTTTCTTGCATTTTCTCCATCTGTACACACCTAAATACTCACGATAATCACACGCTCAACTGAACCAACCAGTGAACAATGTCCGAGTCAAGCATCATTATAAGAGTTCCCACCATCGACCGGCCGCTAGTGGAAGGTCAAGTCAGAGGGAGGCCAGTCACGAAGAGCCAACGTCACCGTCACCGTCACCGCCACCGCTCATCGACCACACCAAGGTCGCAGCCCGACGGACACAACAAAGTCGCAGCCCTCACGGATGGGAAGGTCACGGCCCGCACGGATGGGAAGGTCACGGCCCTCACGGATGGGAAGGTCGCAGCCCTCACGGATGGGAAGGTCACGGCCCTCACGGATGGGAAGGTCGCAGCCCTCACGGATGGGAAGGTCACGGCCCTCACAGATGGGAAGGTCACGGCCCTCACGGATGGGAAGGTCGCAGCCCTCACGGATGGGAAGGTCACGGCCCTCACGGATGGGAAGGTCACAGCCCGCACGGATGGGAAGGTCGCAGCCCTCATGGATGGGAAGGTCACGGCCCTCACGGATGGGAAGGTCACGGCCCGCACGGATGGGAAGGTCACGGCCCTCACGGATGGGAAGGTCACGGCCCTCACAGATGGGAAGTTCACGGCCCGCACGGATGGGAAGGTCACGGCCCGCACGGATGGGAAGGTCACGGCCCGCACGGATGGGAAGGTCACGGCCCTCACGGATGGGAAGGTCACGGCCCGCACGGATGGGAAGGTCACGGCGCGCACGGATGGGAAGGTCACAGCCCTCACGGATGGGAAGGTCGCGGCCCGCACGGATGGGAAGGTCACAGCCCTCACGGATGGGAAAGTCGCGGCCCGCACGGATGGGAAGGTCACGGCCCGCACGGATGGGAAGGTCACGGCCCGCACGGATGGGAAGGTCACGGCCCTCACGGATGGGAAGGTCACGGCCCGCACGGATGGGAAGGTCACGGCGCGCACGGATGGGAAGGTCACAGCCCTCACGGATGGGAAGGTCGCAGCCCTCACGGATGGGAAGGTCGTAGTCCTCACGGATGGGAAGGTCACGGCCCGCACGGATGGGAAGGTCACGGCCCGCTCGTGGGAAAAGGACGAGCAACACTGACCGGCTCGAGTCGGCATGACACGCGCCACCGGCCGCACCGAGTGTGGAGCGCTACAGAACATTGCGGGATAGACTGAACACCCGACGCCGGAGCCTAAACAGCGGACACCGGAACCTAAACACCCGACGCCGGAGCCTAAACAGCGGACACCGGAGCCTAAACACCGGACACCGGAGCCTAAACACCGGACACCGGAGCCTAAACACCGGACATCGGAGCCTAAACACCGGACATCGGAGCCTAAACACTGGACACCGGAGCCTAAACACCGGACACCGGAGCCTAAACACCGGACACCGGAGCCTAAACACCGGACACCGGAGCCTAAACACCGGACATCGGAGCCTAAACACCGGACATCGGAGCCTAAACACCGGACACCGGAGCCTAAACACCGGACACCGGGGACTGAGCACTGGACACCGGAGCCTAAACACCGGACATCGGAGCCTAAACACCGGACACCGGAGCCTAAACACCGGACACCACGGACTGAGCACTGGACACCGGAGCCTAAACACCGGACATCGGAGCCTAAACACCGGTCACCGGAGCCTAAACACCGGTCACCGGAGCCTAAACACCGGACACCGGAGCCTAAACACCGGACACCGGAGCCTAAACACCGGACACCGGAGCCTAAACACCGGACACCGGAGCCTAAACACCGGACATCGGAGCCTAAACACCGGACATCGGAGCCTAAACACCGGACACCGGAGCCTAAACACCGGACACCGGGGACTGAGCACTGGACACCGGAGCCTAAACACCGGACATCGGAGCCTAAACACCGGACACCGGAGCCTAAACACCGGACACCGGGGACTGAGCACTGGACACCGGAGCCTAAACACCGGACACCGGAGCCTAAACACCGGACACCGGGGACTGAGCACTGGACACCGGAGCCTAAACACCGGACATCGGAGCCTAAACAGCGGACACCGGAGCCTAAACAGCGGACACCGGAGCCTAAACACCGGACACCGGGGACTGAGCACTGGACACCGGAGCCTAAACACCGGACATCGGAGCCTAAACACCGGACATCGGAGCCTAAACACCGAACACCGGAGCCTAAACACCGGACACCGGAGCCTAAACACCGGACATCGGAGCCTAAACACCGGACATCGGAGCCTAAACACCGGACACCGGAGCCTAAACACCGGACACCGGAGCCTAAACACCGGACATTGGAGCCTAAACACCGGACACCGGAGCCTTAACACCGGACATCGGAGCCTAAACACCGGACACCGGAGCCTAAACACCGGACACCGGAGCCTAAACACCGGACATCGGAGCCTAAACACCGGACACCGGGGACTGAGCACTGGACAGGGAGCTCTTGACGGACAGGGTGTACTGGAAGCGCGCAGGGTGCACTGATTACTGCACATTGGTCACCGAGCTCTGGGCGCTCGGATACGCCATCCCACGGCCGACTATGTGTACATACGGCAGGTCCAAGTGTCAAGTGTGTCGGTGGTAAACATCCAAATGCTAACGCGATATACGATTGCGATGCTATTAACACCAGATGGTACTTGACGGTGACAGGCCATCAACAGACACTCAGTTGTCGGTCCCGGTGACTCCCTATCTCTCAAGAGGCACGAAGGTCACTCGGCACATTCGCTGCTCATTGCGTACTTTCCCACTCGGCAAAACCGCCCTCTCAGTCATGCTCCTCATCCCTCTCAGTCATGCTCCTCATCCCTCTCAGTCACGCTCCTCATCCCTCTCAGTCACGCTCCTCATCCGCTTGATATAGTTTAATGATAGCCTCGCTTGATAGTTGATCTTCTTTTACTTGTTTTGTTGGTATCCTTGCATATCTTACCCAAGCATCTATGCACTGGTTCTAAACATGCGTCACGGCGTCACGACGTTGTGACAACGACGCGCTACGCCGCATAACGTCCGTCACACCGGACACAACGACTGTGCAGTGTGCGCACTGCGACAGTAACGACAGTGGCGACAGTAGCGACAGTGGCGACAGTAGCGACAGTGGCAACAGTAGCGACAGTGGCGACTGTGGCCGTCAGGCCGCGGGTACGACTGGTCGCCAGGCTAGGCATATCCAAGGCTATATAAACCGGTATATCGGTCAGCGCTTCGAACGCTCTGATCGCAAGCCTGTGCACAATCGCAACCTACATACAATCGCAGCCCACACGTGTCAGAGTCAGAGTCTGTCTTTCCCCGTCGATGAAGCGCACCGTTCCGAGAGGTCGTAAGCGACGTCGTAATCGGCGCCCGGATTAAGTTATTGCGCGACCCCAAACTGGTCACTCAAACGTCGCTTGCACTGCGTCGGAATGCTGTGTGGTGAGCAGGT
The DNA here is from genome assembly GCA_036785665.1 of Chirona hameri. NCBI lineage: Eukaryota > Metazoa > Arthropoda > Thecostraca > Balanomorpha > Balanidae > Chirona > Chirona hameri. The sequence goes on from JAXIVJ010003511.1 coordinate 91,236, forward strand.
GGACAGTGTTCTGTGAGCAGGTGGACAGTGTTCTGTGAGCAGGTGGACAGTGTTCTGCGAGCAGGTGGACAGTGTTCTGTGAGCAGGTGGACAGTGTTCTGTGAGCAGGTGGACAGTGTTCTGTGAGCAGATGGGCAGTGTTCTGTGAGCAGGTGGACAGTGTTCTGTGAGCAGGTGGACAGTGTTCTGTGAGCAGGTGGACAGTGTTCTGTGAGCAGGTGGACAGTGTTCTGTGATCAGGTGGACAGTGTTCTGTGAGCAGGTGGACAGTGTTCTGTGAGCAGGTGGACAGTGTTCTGTGAGCAGATGGACAGTGTTCTGTGAGCAGGTGGACAGTGTTCTGTGAGCAGGTGGACAGTGTTCTGTGAGCAGGTGGAGACAGTGTTCTGACCACACGTGAAGGCCGCGATGAGACCGCACGTGCAGTAATAACACAGCATAACTGTGTCAACACTGCAGCGGCGAGTAATCTCGGTTATGAAAGGCTGTGTACACTTTCCTGTCGTGTCATATAATATAATACTCCAGGGAAATGTTTCGAACAGCGATAGGACCTCCCATTTGCCATCCGGGAGACTTGTTAGTAATGTCGCTTATACATGGTTGCAGGAAAGTCAACGTTATAACCGTAGTCTTATAAACAAAAACTGCTCGCATCACCAGCCCGCATCACGGCACCAGAGCGGCCCGCACATATATCTGTATCTTATCAGTCTTATCCCGTCCAGACCAGAGCGGCCCGCACTGTATCTTATCAGTCTTATCCCGTCCAGACCAGAGCGGCCCGCACTGTATCTTTTCAGTCTTATCCCGTCCAGACCAGAGCGGCCCGCACTGTATCTTATCCGTCTTATCCCGTCCAGACCAGAGCGGCCCGCACTGTATCTTATCCGTCTTATCCCGTCCAGACCAGAGCGGCCCGCACTGTATCTTATCCGTCTTATCCCGTCCAGACCAGAGCGGCCCGCACTGTATCTTATCAGTCTTATCCCGTCCAGACCAGAGCGGCTCGCACTGTATCTTATCAGTCTTATCCCGTCCAGACCAGAGCGGCCCGCACTGTATCTTATCAGTCTTATCCCGTCCAGACCAGAGCGGCCCGCACTGTATCTTATCAGTCTTATCCCGTCCAGACCAGAGCGGCCCTGGTCTATATACTGCCCTGGTCTATATACTGTCTATATGGCCCAGAGCGGCCGGCAAACTCACTTGTATCCGGCGAGAACGTTGAGCAGGGTTGACTTGCCGGCTCCTGATGGTCCCATGATGGCGGTCAGCTGACCCGGCCGAAACACGCCCGTCACCCCACCCAGGATTGTCAGACGCTCTGAAACATGATCCCAGGTCAGGTCAGGTCAGGTCAGGTCAGGTCAGGTGTTTCCAGACTAGGTCAGTTAAGGTCAGGACTAAGATCGGGCGCGTAACTGCACCACTGGGGATCAGTCTCCAGTAACATTTTCGGATTTTAACATTACGGCTATGGGTGTTGCATGGAAAGAATCGTCTTCGAAGTGCCTCCGTGCCCACCTACTTTCGGAAGGTGGTTACGCCCAAAGGCCTGTATAAATAGTTACGCCTATGACTAAGATATTTACTCCAGATACGAGTCACGGCCGGTGAGCCAACCAAGCCCAGCCCATCCCTAAATAACCTACAATATTCACAGACTAAAAAAAAACAATCATAACAACAACACGGAACACGATGGTCTCAAACTTAAGCTTGGCTTAAACTTAAGACTCTGCCTAGCTCAAGTCTTTAGCCAATGACCTGAATGTGGATGATATAACACCACCTGCACAACACGTGAGACGGTGCCATCTCAGTTGTGAATCCGATTGAAGTACCGTGCTTTCGCATCCAAAGAGAAAGCAACTGCATTTATCTCTAAGCCTGCGTGATGCAATATACTGGTATATTTATGTACCCTCACTTTCATCTTTCAAAATAGGTTTTAGATGGTCTATTTACTAGTTTCGGGGAAAAAATCATAGCTCTGGCCAAACTCATCCGTTGAGAGAGAGTGGCTA